>LUCW03000048.1:0-16238 GCA_001586965.3 Sphaeroforma sirkka | reverse complement strand
ATCTATATGTAAATATTGTATTCATATCTATATGTAAATAATGTATTCATATTCATTGTATTTATATCTATATGTAATATTGTATTCATATTCATATGTAAATATTGTATTCATATCTATATGTAAACATTGTATCTACATCTATATGTAAGTAATGTATTCATATCTATATGTAAATATTGTATTCATATCTATATGTAAATATTGTATTCATATCTATATGTAAATAATGTATTCATATCTATATGTAATATTGTATTCATATCTATATGTAAATATTGTATTCATATCATATGTAGTAATGTATTCATATCTCTATGTAAATATTGTATTCATATCTATATGTAAGTAATGCATTCATTATCTATTGTATTTATATCTATATGTAAATATTGTCCATATCTATATGTAATATTGTATTCATATTATATGTAAATATTGTATTCATATCTATATGTAAATATTGTATTCATATCTATATGTGTATTGTATTCATATCTATATGTAAATATTGTATTCATATCTATATGTAAAGTAATGCATCCATTCTATATGTAAATATTGTATTCATATCTATATGTAAGTAATGTATCTATATCTATATGTAAATATTGTATTCATATCTATATGTAAGTATTGTATCTATATCTATATGTAAATATTGTATTCATATTCATATGTAAGCATTGTATTCATATCTATATGTAAATATTGTATTCATATCTATATGTAAGTAATGTATTCATATCTATATGTAAATATTATCTTATATCTATATGTAAGTAATGTATTCATATCTATATGTAAATATTGTATTCTCATTCATATGTAAGTAATTGTATTCATATCTATATGTAAATATTGTATTCATATATGTAAATATTGTATTCATATCTATATGTAAACACATCCATATCTATATGTAAATATTGTATTCATCTATATGTAAATATTGTATTCTTTATCTAACATTGTGTTCATATCCATATGTGAATCTTACAGTCGTCACATCTAACATTGTATTCATATCTATGTGTAAGTAATGTATCTTCATATCAATATATGTAAGTAATGTATCTCATATCTATATGTAAATATTGCATTCTTCACATCTATATGTAACATTGTATTGTCTCCACATTCATATGTAAACATTGCATTCTTTTATCTATATGTAAGTAATGTATCCACATCTATATGTAACATTGTATTCATATCTATGCTGCAAGTACCGTAAGATCGATATGTAAATATTTGTATTCATATCATATGTAAATATTGTATTCACATCTATATGTAAGTATTCATACCCATATGTAAGTATACACAGTTGTATCTCATATCTATATGTAAGTAATGTATCCATATCTATATGTATTGTATTCATATCTATATGTAAGTAATGTATTCATATCTTATTGCATTTATCTCTAATATGTAAATTGTATTCATATCTATATGTAAAATATTGCATTCATATCTAAATGTAAATAATGTGGGCACTCATATTCTATATGTAAATATTGTATTCATATCTATATGTAAATATTGTATTCATATCTATATGTAAGTAATGTATTCATATCTATATGTAAATATTGTATTCATATCTATATGTAAGTAATGCATCTCATATCTATATGTAAGTAATGTATTCATATCTATATGTAAATATTGTATTCATATCTATATGTAATATCTATTGTATTCATATCTATATGTAAATATTGTATTCATATCTATATAAAATATTGTATTCTTATCTATATGTAAGTATTGTATTCATATCTATATGTAAATATTGTATTCATATCTATATGTAAGTAATGTATTCATATCTATATGTAACATTGTATTCATATCTATATGTAAGTAATGTATTCATATCTATATGTAACATTGTATTCTTTATCTATATGTAAGTAATGTATTCATATCTATATGTAACATTGTATTCATATCTATATGTAAGTAATGTATTCATATCTATATGTAAATATTGTATTCTTTATCTATATGTAAGCATTGTATTCATATCTATATGTAAATATTGTATCCATATCTCATATGTAAGTAATGTATTCACATTCATATGTAAATATTGTATTCATATCTATATGTAAGTAATGCATTCATATCTATATGTAAAATATTGTATTCTTATCTATATGTAAGTAATGTATTCATATCTATATGTAAATATTGTATTCATATATGTAAGTAATGTATTCATATCTATATGTAAATATTGTATTCATATCTATATGTAAAATATTGTATTCATATTCATATGTAAATATTGCATTCATATCTATATGTAAATATTGTATTCATATCTATATGTGAATATTGTATTCATATCTATATGTAAGTATATGTAAATATTGTATTCATATCTATATGTAAGTAATGTATTCATATTCATATGTAAATATTGTATTCATATCTATAAGGTAAGTAATGTATTCATTGTTCATTGTATTTTATCTATATGTAAATATTGTATTCATATCTATATGTAAATATTGTATTCATTTATCTATATGTAAATATTGTATTCATATCTATATGTAAGCAATGTATCTCATATCTATATGTAAATATTGTATTCACATCTATATGTAAATATTGTATTCATATCTATATGTAAATATGTGTCATTCATATCTATATGTAAATATTGTATTCCATATCTATATGTAAGTAATGTATCTCATTCTATATGTAAGTATTATTCATATCTATATGTAAATATGTATCCATATCTATATGTAAGTAATATATTCATATTCTATTGTATTTATATCTATATGTAAATATTGTATTCATATCTATATGTAAATATTGTATTCTTATCTATATGTAAGTATTGTATTCATATCTATATGTAAATATTGTATTCATATCTATATGTAAGTAATGTATTCATATCTATATGTAAATATTGTATTCATATCTATATGTAAGTAATGTATTGTCATATCTATATGTAAATATTGTATTTATATATATGTAAGTAATGTATTCATATCTATATGTAAATATTGTATTCATATCTATATGTAAGTAATGTATTCATATCTATATGTAAATATTGTATTCATATCTATATGTAAGTATTGTATTCATATCTATATGTAAATATTGTATTCATATCTGTATGTAAGTATTGTATTCATATCTTTATGTAAATATTGTATTCATATCTATATGTAAGTAATGCATTCATATCTATATGTAAATATTGTATTTATATCTATATGTAAGTATTGTATTCATATCTATATGTAAATATTGTATTCATATCTATATGTAAGTATTGTATTCATATCTATATGTAAATATTGTATTCATATCTATATGTAAATATTGTATTCATATCTATATGTAAGTAATGTATTCATATCTATATGTAAATATTGTATTCATATCTATATGTAATTAATGTATTCATATCTATATGTATATATTGTATTCATATCTATATGTAAGGCATTGTATTCATATCTATATGTAAAAATTTGTATTCATATCTATATGTAAGTATTGTGTGCATATCTGTATATGTAACATTGTATTCTTATATATGTAAGTAAATGTATTCATATCTATATGTAAAATGTTGTATTCATATCTATATGTAAGTATTGTATTCATATCTATATGTAAAATATTGTATTCATATCTATATGTAAATATTGTATTCATATCTATATGTGAATATTGTATTCATATCTGTAATATGTAATCTATATGTAAATATTGTATTCATATCTATATGTAGTATTGTATTCATATCTATATGTAAATATTGTATTCATATCTATATGTAAAATATTGTATTCATATCTATATGTAAATATTGTATTCTTATCTATATGTGAAGTAATGTTTCATATCTATATGTAAATATTGTATTCATATCTATATGTAAGTAATGTATTCATATCTATATGTAAATATTGTATTCATATCTATATGTGAATATTGTATCTCATATCTATATGTAAGTATATGTAAATATTGTATTCATATCTATATGTAAGTAATGTATTCATATCTATATGTAAATATTGTATTCATATCTATATGTAAGTAATGTATTCATATCTATTGTATTTATCTATATGTAAATACTGTATTCATATCTATATGTAAATATTGTATTCTTATCTATATGTAAGTATTGTATTCATATCTATATGTAAGTAATGTATTCATATCTATATGTAAATATTGTATTCATATCTATATGTAAATATTGTATTCATATCTAAATGTAAATAATGTATTCATATCTATATGTAAATATTGTATTCATATCTATATGTAAGTAATGTATTCATATCTATATGTAAGTAATGTATTCATATCTATATGTAAATATTGTATTCATATCTATATGTAAGTAATGTATTCATATCTATTGTATTTATATCTATATGTAAATATTGTATTCATATCTATATGTAAATATTGTATTCTTATCTATATGTAAGTATTGTATTCATATCTATATGTAAATATTGTATTCATATTCATATGTAAGTAATGTATTCATATCTATATGTAAATATTGTATTCATATCTATATGTAAGTAATGTATTCATATCTATATGTAAATATTGTATTCTTATCTATATGTAAGTAATGTATTCATATCTATATGTAAATATTGTATTCATATCTATATGTAAGTAATGTATTCATATCTATATGTAAAT
The DNA here is from genome assembly GCA_001586965.3 of Sphaeroforma sirkka. Classification (NCBI taxonomy): domain Eukaryota; class Ichthyosporea; order Ichthyophonida; genus Sphaeroforma; species Sphaeroforma sirkka. The sequence goes on along the minus strand of LUCW03000048.1, from coordinate 11,513 downwards.
ATTGTATTCATATCTATATGTAAGTATTGTATCTCGTATCTATATGTAAAATATTGTATTCATATCTGTATGTAAGTAAGTATTGTATTCATATCTCTTTATGTAAATATTGTATTCATATCTATATGTAAGTAATGTATTCATATCTATATGTAAATATTGTATTTATATCTATATGTAAGTATTGTATTCATATCTATATGTATATATTGTATTCATATCTATATGTAAGTATTGTATTCATATCTATATGTAAATATTGTATTCATATCTATATGTAAATATTGTATTCATATCTATATGTAAGTAATGTATTCATATCTATATGTAAATATTGTATTCATATCTATATGTAATTAATGTATTCATATCTATATGTATATATTGTATTCATATCTATATGTAAGTATTGTATTCATATCTATATGTAAATATTGTATTCATATCTATATGTAAGTATTGTATGCATATCTATATGTAAATATTGTATTCATATATGTAAGCAATGTATCTTCATATCTATATGTAAAATATTGTATTCATATCTATATGTAAGTATTGTATTCATATCTATATGTAAATATTGTATTCATATCTATATGTAAATATTGTATTCATATCTATATGTGAATATTGTATTCATATCTATATGTAAGTATATGTAAATATTGTATTCATATCTATATGTAGTAATGTATTCATATCTATATGTAAATATTGTATTCATATCTATATGTAAATATTGTATTCATATCTATATGTGAATATTGTATTCATATCGATATGTAAATATTGTATTCATATCTATATGTAAATATTGTATTCATATCTATATGTAAATATTGTATTCATATCTATATGTAAGTAATGTATTCATATATCTATATGTAAGTAATGTATTCATATCTATATGTAAATATTGTATTCATATCTATATGTAAGCAATGTATTCATATCTCATTGGTATTTTATATCTCATATGTAAACATTATATTCATATCTATATGTAAATATTGTATTCTTATCTATATGTAATTATTGTATTCATATCTATATGTAAATATTGTATTCATATCTATATGTAAGTAATGTATTCATATCTATATGTAAATATTGTATTCATATCTATATGTAAGGCAATGTATTCATATCTATATGTAAATATTGTATTCTTTATCTATATGTAAGTAATGTATTCATATCTTATATGTAAATATTGTATTCATATCTATATGTAAGTAATGTATTCATATCTATATGTAAATATTGTATTCATATCTATATGTAAGTATTGTATTCATATCTATATGTAAATATTGTATTCATATCTGTATGTAAGTATTGTATTCATATCTTTATGTAAATATTGTATTCATATCTATATGTAAGTAATGTATTCATATCTATATGTAAATATTGTATTTATATCTATATGTAAGTATTGTATTCATATCTATATGTATATATTGTATTCATATCTATATGTAAGTATTGTATTCATATCTATATGTAAATATTGTATTCATATCTGTATGTAAGTAATGTATTCATATCTATATGTAAATATTGTATTCATAGATCTATATGTAATTAATGTATTCATATCTATATGTATATATTGTATTCATATCTATATGTAAAAATTTGTATTCATATCTATATGTAAATATTGTATTCATATCTATATGTGGCATTGTATGCATATCTGTATGTAAATATTGTATTCATATATGTAAGTAATGTATTCATATCTATATGTAAATATTGTATTCATATCTATATGTAAGTATTGTATTCATATCTATATGTAAATATTGTATTCATATCTATATGTGTAAATATTGTATTCATATCTATATGTGAATATTGTATTCATATCTATATGTAAGTATATGTAAATATTGTATTCATATCTATATGTAAGTAATGTATTCATATCTATATGTAAATATTGTATTCATATCTATATGTAAATATTGTATTCATATCTATATGTGAATATTGTATTCATATCTATATGTAAAATATTGTATTCATATCTATATGTAAATATTGTATTCATATCTATATGTAAGTATTGTATTCATATCTATATGTAAATACTGTATTCATATCTCATATGTAAGTAATGTATTCATATCTATATGTAAATATTTTATTCATATTTATATGTGTAAGTATTGTATTCATATCTATATGTAAGTATTGTATTCATGTCTATATGTAAGTATTGTATTCATATCTATATGTAAGTATTGTATTCATATCTATATGTAAATATTGTATTCATAACTATATGTAAATATTGTATTCATATCTATATGTAAGTATTGTATTCATATCTATATGTAAGTAATGTATTCATAACTATATGTAAGTATTATATTCATATCTATATGTAAGTAATGTATTCATATCTATATGTAAATATTGTATTCATATCTATATGTAAAATATTGTATTCATATCTATATGTGAATATTGTATTCATATCTATATGTAAATATTGTATTCATATCTATATGTAAGTATTGTATATATCTATATGTAAAATATTGTATTCATATCTATATGTAAGTAATGTATTCATATCTCATATGTAAATATTGTATTCATATCTATATGTAAGTATATGTAAAATATTGTATGCATATCTATATGTAAGTAATGTATTCATATCTATATGTAAAATATTGTATTCATATCTATATGTGTAGTATTGTATTCATATATCTATATGTAAATATTGTATTCATATCTATATGTAAGTAATGTATTCATATCTATATGTAAATATTTTATTCATATCTATATGTAAGTATTGTATTCATATCTATATGTAAGTAATGTATTCATATCTATATGTAAGTATTGTATTCATATCTATATGTAAGTATTGTATTCATACCTATATGTAAGTATTGTATTCATATCTATATGTAAGTATTGTATTCATATCCATATGTAAGTATTGATTCATATCTATATGTAAGTAATGTATTCATATCTATATGTAAGTATTGTGTTCATATCTATATGTAAGTATTGTATTCATATCTATATGTAAGTATTGTATTCATATTTATTATATATACATACATATATATATGTATGCACATGTACATACATACATACATACATACATATACATGCACATACATACATACATACTACATACATATCATCATACATACACATACATATATATATATATATATATATACATACACTTACACACACACGCATCACACACCTACACACATACATGCACACACACACACACACAGACACACAGACACACACACACACACACACACACACATATATATATATATATATATATATATTGGTATGCGCCGACGCTATTGTCAAGTTGTATTATATCATTTGCGCGACTCGAGTGGCGGTATATCCCCATCAAATTAAATAGCTTGTTTTGTAATGATCCCCTAGTTCCCCCCCTGGTAATGTATATCGAATATATGCAGTGCATTAAATATCAATTATTTCAGTTTCGGAGGTGGTATAGGACGAAGGTAAAACGTGTTGATTTTCGTGATACATGAACAATCGTACTGCAGTCAAGCGTTTATAAGTTCCACTGTTGTTTTGAGGGACTCGCAGTCATCATTATGATCGCCATGTGATTTCTTGTTGAGTGTTGCTAGTGATCTTCATCACGATTTTCTTGGTGTAGTTGATACCGATAACGAACGCTCTACAACAGGGTAGTTGCCAAGCTTCCATTCTTCAATATTTTATGGTTTTATCAAAAATATTGTCAGTATATCTCAGTCGTCAAATAGATGGCCAGATTGAAGAAAGCAGAACTGCGATGGTGCTGGCACATAAGAGTCGTATAGGTATAATACGATAAGGGCTGGTATAGAAATTATAATTTAACACACATTGGAAAACGTGTTTCGATATGGCTCGTGAATAATTGAATGCACTTTCTCGACAACCGTTTTCAAAGCGGTTGAATTTATCGGCAAAATTGATATATTCTGAACGAGCTGCATGTAACGGTTATACAAAATAACATGACATACACGGGCCCTACACACGCTATATATACTATTCGCATAGAAGCACTTTCATCGTTTGCTACATACTCCCGTGCACTCAGCTATGATGAAATCATCAATACACGGGATAACTTGGTATCACACAGCATAGCTAGTTGTTATCGAATATTGGTATGACGTCACGCTCTGTTTACTATCAAGCGTGGAAACAACTAGAAATAAAACGGGACAAGACAACAACGCACTATATCAACAACGGTTCGAGATATTTATTTAGCTATATTTGACCACAAGTTGTGGTTGCGAATTTATTTACTTCTGGCGGAATATACGGTGATGCGTAGTCTCTTTGCCCTTATACTTCAAAACGGTGATCCAGTGGAAATCACCACCCTCAATGTAACGATCCTCGTCCCATTCGTATCCCAGGTACTTACCAGTTGACTTAGCATGGGAATACATGTGTCCATTGCTGTCGTCGTACTTACAAGCCTTCTCGACGTCGACACCGAAAGCATCATCGTAGTATGGCATGTAGCTCTTGAACTGGTTATCCATACCGACCTCAAGCTTGACATCCTTGTTCACAAAGGTTGTGTACTGCTTTTCAATGATGAAAACCTTGCCGTCCTCGGCAAGGGGCACAACTTCGAAGTCAACAGCTAGCGAGGTAAGCATTTTTCTCTTGATCATGCCGATTCCTCCATGAGCCAACATCTCAGACACACACATCGCAGGTGGACTTGTCTAATGAGCGACGTCCCTTAAATGGCTTAAGTGCGGTGATGTCAGCCATATTATTATTCCTCGATTGTATGTTCTTTTGTCTAATAATGAATATATGCGAATGCTGGAACCGAGCCCTATTGTTATAAATCCAATTTTTTATTTGGGCGGTGTATAGGTGCCTCTCTCTGTCCCACAAGCCCAAGGTCCAAACGAAAATGATTACACTGAATTTTTTTTTTAAATATTTTATCGCTACTCTTTGCTTTTTTATTGCCATATTTGGATATAGTTGCAGTGTAATTTGTAATTCATTGATGTATACCACCTAGACCGCCCAGCCACTCGTTTGACCGATTTACATTTATTTATTTATGATATTGTAATTTTGTACTAAAAGTACGAGATGCGGACCGGGACAGATGGTCTTCTTTTTTCTCTCCATTTTCTTGTACAAAAAACAAATCACACCCTCTCTCCTCTCTCTCTCAAACTCTGGTCTGTACTATTAATAACTAAATATATACTCACTCTGTTGTACAAATAATAGTATGCGAGAGAACGTGTAACTGTGTGTTCACTGTGTTCCCTTCTCTCTCCAGCAGAGGCGACGAGTAAGACAGAGAGAGAGAGAGAGAGAGAGAGAGGGAGAGACTGAGAGAGACATAGAGAGACTTACATACGAGACTTGAGGTTAAAAGTTGAAACTTGACTCTGCGAGTCTTCTGAAGTTGTCTTAAATGTCTTCTCTCTTGTGGCTGTGTCACTTTTAGTTTTGAGAGAAAGAGTAAAACGAGTGAGAGGGTAGGGAGAGAGAGAGAGAGAGAGAGAGAGAGAGAGAGAGAGCGACAGAGATTTCAGATTTGTTACACTAAAATATTTTAATAATAAATATAGCCAATGAATTTACATGGCCCTCTGGATTAGGGGTTCGACTACTCTAGCGGAAATCTAGGACAAGGTCGTACATAGCGGAATCGTAAATTTAGCAGAGGCTCTATCCGTCTATCGGTCTATCAAGAAGGCTATGGCTCAGGCCTCAGGGCCGTGAAATAACTCAAAACTTTCTGCTTGTAACACGGGTGTTATACTGTAACACGAGTGTTCTACTGTAACACGAGTGTTCTACTTTTTGAACGTATACACTATTCCGCCACAGGGCACCCGCTCACATTCCATAGCCCACAAAGTTATATGTATGCATGAATGAATATATATATATATATATATATATATATATATATATATATATATATATATATATATATATATATATATATATATATATATATATATATATAAATATATATATATATATAAATATATATATATATATGCAAATATATAAATATATATACATTTATAACCACACTTTTCTCCAATATGAAACTCACAGGTACGGCTGATTATCCAGGATATCAATCGGGCACGTTAGAGAGGATTGATCACCGTAACCTCGTTTATTGTAAAGCGGGAAGGTGTTGTTGCTTCTAAAATTAAGGTCAAGCAATGTAAGATAGTGCGATTTGACGTAGCGGTGCTGTTTACCTCCTGCTTCTGCTTAAAGCGTGCAGAAGGCCCTATACGCTGTCATCTTCTCCGTTGCAGAGAGTGTTAGTGGGCGTACCCGCAGCTAAGAATAGTGTAGTGCCTGCGGATGAATGTAGGTAAAAGAGAGGTTGTTGATCCATAAGAACATTCCCATTCATGAAGATTCGCTATCAGAATAGTGAATGCATGTTAAGCACGTACTAACTCGACAAATATAATGCACGAACGGAGTGATGTGTCCCCGTAATTGAATACATATATGCAAAGCCAGTACTATGTGTACCGATTGCTACATGTTTAATGGCTTGCTGTTGACAGTATTTCTACTGTGGATAGCAGCACTTATCGATCCTATTTCAAATACCCATTGACAGGAAGAGAAAGGGGTGTTCGGAAGGGCGTTGGTCGCCTGTTCAGACAATATAGCAGAAAACTACTGAATATACCGATAGTCAGATGCGTAACAATCAACAAGTGCGCAAGAGGCACAGAAAAAAGAAACTAGAAGTGCGCAATCTGAACGACAATGCTTGTGTGAGAGTCACAAATGATGTATACAAGACACACACACACACACACACACACATATATATATATATATATACATTACATATATCGGCACACGTATACCTACCTGGTATGATGTTGATGTCTCCTGTACTGCCTGCCCCCCGTGGTAACCAGTATTAGACTTGGTCCATCCACCACTGGCAGGTCATACGAACTCCCAGCATTCACATCCACTTTGGCCAGTGTGAACTCCTCGATTGGTGGATCGAATATGCGATAGTTCTGTGTAACCAATGGGGACACAGTGTGTGTGACGACATGCGGTTATATTTGACACTGAGGATTACATGGTAGCAATGCAGAATTGTATAGCAACAGCATAGAAACCAGCCACAATTGCATGAGAGTGACGCTGCCTGGTCCTGCACGCTCAGGGCAGGTATCAGTTCTACGTTTGAAATATGACCAAGTCGCCTCACAAGGGCATGTTTATGTGCGTGTAAATTCATAGGGAGTTGTCACTGTGTACTTTGTACGGTAAAGTGTAGGCCATTCGATTGTACTATACAAAATACAATGTACAGAACTGTTCATTACATTACGCCAATATCAATGCACAGAACAGTTCAATACATTACGCCAATATCGAGTAGCCATACTAAGCGGATTGGCAATGATACTTCCCATACATCACGTGAAAAACAAGGATTCATAAACAGACACACTTCCATGGCACACTCACTGCAGTATCAATCCGAAAGACTCTATTACACGCCTGGCACACCAGTCAACAGGATCAACCAACATACATCGTTGACTGTGGAGCCAGCCAAGATCTTGCTCTGTCCCGGGCCGTAGGTGTATGTCAACATTTCCGTCAGTGTACTGACGTCCTTGAACTTTGGGGTCAGCCCAGCTCGCACCACATTGTCACTGCAGGCCATGCACTCAATGCAGTCTGTTGGTGACGGAGGCAAAACGTTATATAAATGCAGGGGTATGAATAAGCAAAAGAGTGTGAGCACAAATAAACGGACTTCTAAAAAAGTATATATATAGAAACACACATGTTCAACATCATATATCATCGATTTTAAAGCATAAAGGTCAACCAGGCGCTGCATGTCGTTGCAGCATATGTTTGCCAAAGGGCCAGGAATTGTGGTACCTACAATCGTCCCATTGAAGCTGAATATGGATCAGCCCAACACAGTGTGGCTCTTGAGCCCATTCACGGTGCCACAGAACTCATTTGAAATTGCACACACCGCACAATCATACAAATAACAGCCACACAGTTTCGTGAACACACTTCAACAGCATACCAGCACACAGGAACAAATGCGAAAGGGATGGTCAATTTCACTGAAACACTTCTAGCATGGATGTGCGATATAAAAGACGCTAACTGATACAACGGGACCAGCCTAATTTCTAGTACTTCATGTCCTAATTAATAGACACTTAATGTCAGCCAGTTGTGGGAGTGGTTCGTTTGTATCCACAAACATCAACAGTCTGTGATTACTTACCGCCGATAAGGTATGCGTGTGGTTCGTTCGCAGCCATAAACATGGACTCGCCCGGACCCAGTTGGACATAGTTTAGGAAGTACAGCGAGAACAGTCCGATGTCATTGGGGAAGTCCTGGTTGACCGTGAGAATGAGGTCCTCCACTCTATCACGTGACTGCATGTGTTATGAACGGATGGAGAAGATGATGCCTATGAAAACTCTCTAACGTGACTGCATGTGCTATGAACGGAGGGAGATGATGATGCCTATGAAAACTCTCGCACGTGACTGCATGTGTTATGAACGGAGGGCGATGATGATGCCTATTATAACTCTCTCATGTGACTGCATGTGATATGAACGGAGGGAGAAGATGATGCCTATGAAAACTCTCTCACGTGACTGCATGTGTTATTAACGGAGGGAGGAGATGATGCCTATGAAAACTCTCGCACGTGACTGCATGTGTTATGAACGGTGGGCGATGATGATGCCTATTATAACTCTCTCATGTGACTGCATGTATTATGAACGAAGGGAGATGATGATGCCCATGAAAAATCTCTCATTTGACTGCATGTGTTATAAACGGAGAGAGAACATGATGTATATGAAAACTCTCTCACGTGACTGCATGTGTTATGAACGAAGGGAGATGATGATGCCCATGAAAACTCTCTCATTTGACTGCATGTGTTATTAACGGAGAGGACATGATGCCTATGAAAACTGACTCACGTGACTACATGTGATATGAACGGAGGGAGAAGATGATGCCTATGAAACTCTCTCATGTGACTGCATGTGTTATGAACGGAGGAGAGAAGAAGATGCCTATGAAAAGTCTCTCATGTGACTACATGTGTTATGAACGGAGGGCGATGATGATGCCTATTATAACTCTCTCATGTGACTGCATGTGATATATGAACGGAGGGAGAAGATGATGCCTATGAAAACTCTCTCATGTGACTGCATGTGGTATGAACGGAGGGCGATGATGATGCCTATGAAAAGTCTCTCACGTGACTGCATGTGTTACGAACGGAGGGAGAAGATGATGCCTATGAAAACTCTCTCACGTGACTGCATGTGCTATGAACGGAGGGAGAAGAGGATGCCTATGAAAACTCTCTCACGTGACTGCATGTGCTATTATCGGAGAGAGGACATGATGCCTATGAAAACTGACTCACGTGACTGCATGTGTTATGAACGGAGGGAGACGATGATACCCATGAAAACTCTCATTTGACTGCATGTGCTTACGAACGGAGGGAGAAGATGATGCCTATGAAAACTCTCTGACGTGACTGCATGTGCTATGAACGGAGGGAGATGATGATGCCTATGAAAACTCTCGCACATGACTGCATGTGTTATGAACGGAGGGCGATGATGATGCCTATGAAAAGTCTCTCTCACGTGACTGCATGTGTTCCGAACGGAGGGAGAAGATGATGCCTATGAAAACTCTCTCACGTGACTGCATGTGCTTTGAACGGAGGAGAGAAGATGATTCCTATGAAAACTCTCTCACGTGACTGCATGTGTTATTAACGGAGAGGAGGACATGATGCCTATGAAAACTGACTCAAGTGACTGCATGTGTTATGAACGGAGGGAGATGATGATACCCATGAAAACTCTCTCATTTGACTGCATGTGTTACGAACGGAGGAGAAGATGATGCCTATGAAAACTCTCTCACGTGACTGCATGTGCTATGAACGGAGAGAGGGACATGATACCTATGAAAACTGACTCACGTGACTGCATGTGTTTATGAACGGAGGGAGATGATGATACCTATGAAAACTCTCTCATTTGACTGCATGTGTTATGAACGGAGGGCGATAATGATGCCTATGAAAAGTCTCTCATGTGACTACATGTGTTATGAACGGAGAGAGAAGAGGATACCTATGAAAAAGTCTCTCATGTGACTACATGTGTGCCTATGAAACTCTCTAACGTGACTGCATGAATGAACGGAGGGCGATGATGATGCCTATGAAAACTCTCATGTGACTGCATGTGTTTTGAACGGAGAGGAGAGAATATGATGCCTATGAAAACTCTCTAACGTGACTGCATGTGTTATGAACGGAGGGAGGAGATGATGCCTATGAAAGGTCTCTCATGTTTTAGGACTGCATGTGTTATGAACGGAGGAGAAGATGATGCCTATGAAACTCTCTAACGTGACTGCATGTATTTATGAACGGAGAAGATGATGCCCCTATGAAACTCTCTCACTTGACTGCATGTGTTATGAACGGAGGGAGGAGATGATGCCTATGAAACTCTCTCATGCTGACTGCATGTGTTATGAACGGAGGAGAAGATGATGCCTATGAAAACTTTCGCACGTGACTGCATGTGTTATGAACGGAGGAGAAGATGATGCCTATGAAAAGTCTCTCTGTGACTGCATGTTTTATGATGAACGGGGAACTGATAAGTGATGCCTATGAAAAATCTCCTCATGTGACTGCATGTGTTATGAACGGAGGAGAGAAGAAGATGCCTATGAAACCAGTCTCTCTACGTGACTGCATGATTTATGAACGGAGGAGGAGGAGATGATGCCTATGAAAAGTACTCGCACGTGACTGCATGTTTGTTATGAACGGAGGGCGATGATGATGCCTATGAAAAGTCTCTCCATGTGACTGCATGTGTTATGAACGGGGAGAAGATGATGCCTATGAAAAGTCGTCTCATGTGACTGCATGTGTTATGACGGAGGGAGAAGATGATGCCTATGAAAACTCTCACGTGACTGCATGTGTGTTATGAACGGAGGGCGATAGATGATGCCCCTATGAAAGTCTCTCATGTGACTGCATGTGTTATGAACGGAGGAGAGAAGAGGATGCCTATGAAAAGTCTCTCATGTGACTGGCATGTGTTATGAACGGAGGGCGATGATGATGCCTATGAAACTCTCTCATGTGACTGCATGTGTTATGAAGCGGAGGGAGAGGGCCAGATGCCTATGAAAACTCTCGCGTGACTGCATGTGTGTTATGAACGGAGGGAAGATGATGCCTATAGAAAGCCTCTCACATTGTTGCATGTGTTATGAACGGAGAGAAGATGATGAAAAATATCTCTCCATGACTGCATGTAAATCTCTCACGTGACTGCATGTGTTACTCAGTGGAGAGAAGATGATGC
>LUCW03000047.1:22500-39934 GCA_001586965.3 Sphaeroforma sirkka | reverse complement strand
CTTCGATGGAAATTACTTTAGGTTTAATTTAGTCAGTTAAGTTTAGCAGTGGTAGCTTGTGTAAGAATGATCAGGACTGCCTCTTGTTAAGAGCCTAAATATCCTCGATCACACAGGGCGTACCTCTAGCTGTTCTTTATTGAATAATTTTCACTAGAAGTACTAAGTGTTCATGACCACTTGCCTAATTTGTAAATAGACATAATAACGTAAGTCACGTTAATACATTAGCTGATATAAATAAAAGTTCCATCTGAAGAAAAGTTAAAAAAAAAAAAAAAAGACTTATTGGATTTTGGAGATTGGCGGGAGGACCAAAATCTATAAGTAGTAGTTCGGAGATTATAAAATTTAGTTTATAATATCCTACATCTACTAATGTCTCAAATAGGTCCAAGTAGATGAGTCATACCAAATACTCAGGCTATTGGAGCCATCAAAGTGAATTTAGAACACTTTGGAAATATTGGAAAAAAGAGCTTGTACTAATTATTTAAAATACAAATAAAAACCAATGTATTATCTCAATTGATCTTGATATTTTAGACTGACCGGAGGCCGTATTTCTACATAGCCCCCAGTAGCTTTTAGAACTACGAACGTACGTTAAGATACGATCTAGTTGGTAAAGCGAAAACCAAAGTAAAAAACGGTTTCGGTCATGACTTATCGAGTAAGTATGTGCCTATATGTACGAGTTCAAGACTCATGTTGTACTCTATGTCGTTTAGTATTTGGTCAGTAACCATTTCCGATGTAGGCGCCTTACGTTTATTATTTGGTAAGGTAATAGCCAAAGGCTGTTCTTCATTAGTAAGTAAGTTTGAACAATTTTCTGCACTGTTGGTAAGCAGATCAGAAAGTTTAGTCACGTAGGAAGTAGGTGGCAAATAGGGAATTTCAGATCCGTCAGGGTTTGTAGTCACCTGAGGAAACCCTTTTCGTTTATCTCGTGTGTTCTTATGTAAACGCTTATTCCATTTCTTATTAAAGATACGAAGAAAGTCGCGAGATTCACGAAATGCATCGGAGGTTAGCCAAGCTACTGTCCCATCCATGAAACGGGTCTTGTAGTAAGTGTAACCGTCTTCGGATGTTTTATCAATTATATCTTTGACTTGTGACTCCATAACTGGTATATCAGAATCAAATGAGCGAGCGAATGAGAGTTCGGAGGTAGGGATACGTGTGAGTGCCTAGATTGGTTGCGCTAGTACCATCAATGTTATTCACTTCGTAAGTATCACTCTTCTCATCATGGTAGGAAATAACAAAAGGTCTATCGTCTTAGAAGAGAGTTCGGTAACGTTGGCGTTTCGATTTATAATGTTAACGTAATCGCCGACTTTGAACTGAACAATGTTCTTAGTGTTATTCCATCGGTCATACGCTTTAAGTAGGACGCGATTCTTGTGCTCAGTAAACAGGGGTAAACAACGTTCTGCATATGCTCGATCTTTTGTAGCCACGGGGTAGCGTGTTTCTCGGGCGCAGTTTTATCAAACGTTGCTTGTAATTCACTATAGCGGCCAAAGAAATAGTGAAACAGGGTGTTCCAGTTTGAGGATTCATGCAGTTATTCATTTGAGTCTGAACCCATTTCAAATGATAAGGCCACATATCCTCAACGTCGTCTAGTGCGGTACGCAAGAGTTTCTTAAGTTCTCTATGACGTGTCTCATTTGCACCCCTGCGTTTGAGGTTTGTAAGGAACACCACGCCTATGGGTCATGCCTGATACGAGTATAAGTGCCTCCAATACGTCGGTACAAAACTCACTACCGTTATCAGAACATAGTACTCGGGGAAACCGAAGTCATTAAAGACGTGATAGCATAATTCTGCCACTGTTTGTGGACGTTTGTTCGGTATTGCATAAAGCAAGTTATAGCCCGAAGCCACACATAAGAAATGACAGATATATACATCGCCAGTATGCTTGGATCGCGGGAGTTTAACCAAATCGACTATGACTCGGCGTATCGGTTGGTCTTCTGTCACACTTTTAGGGGTGCCCAACCGTATCGCTTGATCTGGTTCTTTTCACAATCAGTACAGCGTCGGTATACTTCACGTATGGTTTCTTTCAGCGCCGGGTGATCAAGCCCTGCACGAATAGCCATTTTATAAGTATGCTCATATGCTCGATGCGTTAAATTATGTATAATAATTTTAACTCTACTTTCGAGCTCCTCTAAGTCAGTCAGATTCTGCGTAACGCTGGCTGGATGAACCATAGTCCTGTTGGAAAGAACAACCTCAGTATCAGGAGGGGTAGACTCTGAGATACATAATTGACAACATTGGATTGTTGAAGTATCTTCTTCAGTTGTTTCGCAACTCCTGGCTGTTCTTTAAGCAGCGCTTTAAGTAGTTGAGTGCGAGCTTCAGGTTCTCTTAGAGTTTTGAGTCTTTGATCCATGGCCTTAGCTAGTTCCATGTTTTTTACGATCTAATGCCGTTTCAATCGGCATTACCTCGACTACAATCTTGTTGGGTGCATGTGTTGTACGAGTCTTGAGCTTTTGTTCAAACTCTTTGAACTCCTCTAGTTTAGCTAAGAATTCGGTTGAGGGTTTCCACTTAGTGGTACCTGCAGGACCGATGCGACAAACAATGGTGTGTTTCCAAGGCGTCTTCTTAATAGAATAGGATCCTGATACAAGAACGTGTCGGTTTCACGGTCGACATAAATAGGTTCGTCTTGAATCATATTAATTAAATCACGTATCCATGGGTCGGAGTTACGTAAGGGACAACACAGCGTAATGGTAGATTTAGTAATATTAACATAATTTAACAACTGTGCGATAAGTTGACAAGGTGGGTTAGCCCACGCATTATGCTTTGATAAGTCAAGCTGAAATGCATCACCTTTAGGATGAGTCAACGACCTATATTCAGAAACCTGTTTGTTATGTTCTGCGGCGAACATATCAACAGTAAATGGACCCCATCGTGATTGAGCGAGGTTAAACCATTTCTTATTTAGCATCCAATCGGTTGCTAATAACTCTTTGACTGTTTTCTGGTAGTCGGGCACAAGTCGAGAGAGCATGTCAGGAAGATGGTTATGTATTCCTGGTATGTGTGTTATATTAAAAGCGAACTTGGCAATAATGTCATGCCAGCGGCTCACCAACTGTGAATCAGGGTTCATATCTTTTAAGTATGTTAAAGACTTTTGATCACAGGCGACAGTAAAGTAACTTCCATAAAGGTAGTCTTTAAACTGTCTTAGCGCAGTAACTATAGCAAGGAGCTCTTGTTTAACGGTAGAGGTAATTCCGTTGACTCTTATTATAACTCTTGCTAAAGAATTGTATGTAGCGCGGTTTACCATTTATCGTTTGGTAAAAGCACTCCACCTACCGCTCGATCTGAAGCGTCGGTTGCTACTTGGAATGGGACACCATCCACAGGGTACTGCATGATGGGTGCGTCCATTACTTTACTTTTGACTAGTTTAAATGCATCGTCACATTCTTTAGTCCAAAGCTTTCCCAAAGGTCCTTTGTGCAGCCGTAGGTGACTGAAAGGCTTTAAGTAATGAGAAAGATGCGGTACCGAATCCGAGAAGAAGTTAACAAACCCACACACAGAGTTCACATCTCTTCCAGTAATTGGTGTTGATAAATCCAACAGAAACTGTTTCTTGCCAGGATCAATTTCTACCCCTGCTGCAGATACTTTGTAGCCAAGTAAGTGTATAGTATCTTTAGCAAAAGAACACTTGTCTTCGTTAATCTTAAGTTTAGCATGATTAAGTCGCTTTAAGACTTCTTTAACGAGTTTAGCATGTTCATGTGCTGTCTTTGTAAAGATAACTATATCATCTAAATAGACTGATACGTTATACGACAGGTCCGCAAATAGTTCCATCATAACTTGTTGGAAGAAAGAAGGTAACATGTGTAAGCCTTCAGGTGCACCTTTAAACTGGTACTTCTTACCTTGCCAAGTAAAGGAAAAGTATTTCCTATGAGGCTGATATATTTGTAGTTGATGGAATGCAGCTTTTAAGTCTATCTTGGAAAAGATAGTCGCACCTCCATTTTGCGTAGTATCTCGCTTATCTTAGGTAAGGGAAAACTATGTTGCGGAATTAGTTTGTTGATTGGCGACAGGTCTAGTACTACTCTTGTTTTACTAAACGTTCCATCAGATTTATATTGATCGACCGCTAAGAGAGCTAAGTTAACTGGGGTTGCATCATAATGATTTCAATTAGACCCTGTTTTAACCAATCTTCGATTTGGGTTTTGACAACGTCTTTGTGTCTCCAACTCACGTAGTTATGTGAAGGACACTTTAACTTAGAGAAGTCGACGTTTGTTAAGTCAAGTCTAACGTACCCATTAGAGAACTTAAACATACACCAGTCAGTTATTGCAATCTTCCTGTTTTGTATAATTAAGTCCATAATTATATCGGTGAAGTGCGGAATCATATCCTTTGCTTCACCTTCCGGAGGTTTAGGTATCTTTAACATATTATCATCTGACTGATCTTTATTCGGGTCTAGCCCATTAGGCAGACCAGTGAGTGTTATACCTAAACTGAGAAGATCAGTCATACCTATAATTAAATCGTATTTCTGAGACATGTCAGTAACGATTAGGTGAGTCTTCACTTCTCTTCTATCTGACAGCATTATGTGTGCATAGTCAATGGCTTGTTCGCAAGTAGTAACTTTGCCATTTCCCAAGATTAAATCAGTTGTTTCGTTATGGACAGCCATATCTGTAGCGTAGGCTACTCGGCATGAGATAGCAGAGACTTCAGCCCCTGGATCAAATAGTGCCATAACTTTTTCTCCATTTACGAAAACTGTTTGAAAGATACGTTCATCTCCTTTTGGTATAGATTTTATTGAACATTTTCTCATAATCTTGCTCTAGTGCGCACATATGGTACTGTCAGTGCTTAACTTGGACGTCTGGTAAGTCCTTGCACTCCTCTTTGTGCCAACCGTTAGTACCCTTGCAAGTAGCACACTCTTTCATATAGTGTCCAAAATCTGGCTTGCCTGGTGCACACTTAACAGGGTCGTGTCTACCATTCCACTTGCCATTACGTTTTGTGAGGTTGTAACCACACTTCTTGCAAGGCGCTCTCACCTTCTTATCACCTTTCGGTTCGGTAGAAGTAGAGCCAGTACCCCCCCTCCAGTAGTAGTGCGAGGTTTCTTAGAACTACGCGCAGTATTAGTCTCTACTGCGTTTCGCTTAGTGGGCTGGGTGTAGCTCGTGGTACTAAGTACTCTAGTAGAGGAATTGGTATGCTTGTGAACTATCTTCTCAAAGACAGACCAAGGCATAGATCGCAAATCACCATAGGCGATGATGTCATCATTGACTTTCTTAAAGAGGTTAGCTCCCAGAGTCTCCATCATCTGACAAATTAATAAATATTCGCCAGTATAGGTACGACCACCCATCCGAGTATTCATATGTGTCATATGAGCTAGAGCACCTCGAATAGTGGTATCGTTCGCAAAGAACTTGCGAGACTCTAGAAGTTCACGGTCACGTGCATCTTCAAAAAAAAGGTGTTAAGTATATTATCACGCAACTGGTGCCAGGGTAGGGCTTTCCAGTTGGGTTCATGAGCCTTCAAGATAGTTCGCCATTCACCTGGCTCACAGAAATGAATAAAGGCATTCATCATCTGCTTATCCCTAAGGCTGGCAGACTCCTTAAGTTGGTCGAAGGCCTTCAGTGTCTCCACTGTACTCTCATTAGTAGAGAAATCGACCTCAGCCTGCGCGTTACCTAGCTGCTTTATAAAAGCTTGGTTCTAAGTGTTCACGAGGCTCATGCTCAGTGCTACGGGCTGCTAGTGCCAAGATGGTGTCTATTTCCTTTCTCTTGTTATCGATTAGATAGCGAATGTTATCCGCTTTCCTATCGTCAAGGTCAGAGTCATTCAATAGACGGTCCTCAAGGACTTGCATACCAGAGCGTAATAGCCTGAGACGAGTATGTCTGGTTCTCACTTCCTCATCCTCAGGATTAGAGCGGGAACTCTCTAACGAGGTACTGGTGTAGCGATTGCCAAAATCGTGATTACCAGGGTTAGTTGGCAAATGAGGGTCGATATTACGAGGATGGTAAGCCTCATCGAGTTCCATACGATCATATCCTCTGACAGGGTTAGGTTTGTCAAGAGGATGGTCGATGGTAGCATCAGAGCTATAGAGATTAAATTTTAAAATATTATCTCTCTCGCCAGTGGTAATTGGCTTAGTGGTAAACATACTGGCTGGTAAACCAGTAGGTCTCGGGTTCGAAACCCGGCCCGAATTTTTTCTTCTTCTTCGGTATAGGAAGAATATCAGCCAAGTGGGACACGATAGAGGGGTCCACAACTGCTGCTGCCGCTAGCTCCTTCAAGAGCGCTTCAGTGCGGTTCAATTGGCGTCGAGATTGAGAGGATCCAACCACTCGTTGTCGAGTTATGGCATCCTCAGCTTCGGCCCCAAGATTTGAGCTGAATGGAATGGCTTCTCCATCGATGGCGAAACCGAAATTTTCGGACAGGTCCAATACTTCCTTTTCACGCCGGATTTGTGCTGGAGTGTCCTTTAGATGTGGAGTTATAATGCCCCCCCGACATTCGTATCCACGAATTTTCCAGCCTTTCGACGTTTATCCCCAATATTCGACGGCACGTGGTCAGGGGGGGGCAAGCTGGGGTCCTGAGCTTCACTCCTAGGTGATACACGGACGCTGGCGAGCCTTTCCGCGGTAGTAGATACCTCTTCTTCCAAGGCTTTAGGATCCGACGAGTCATCCTCAGAATAATCCTCTGTACCAACCTCAGAATTTGCTTCCCCAACAGTATCCTCGGCAGGCTCAACTCCAGACAGGCTAGGTGTTTCCACAGGGACCTCAGGAACCTCGGCAGGCTTAGCAGGCTTAGAGCTAGCGGCTCCCTTGCCTTTAGAAGTACCCTTAGCCATAGTATTTGCTGGATAGTAAATCGATGTCAGACAGTCTAGAAGCAGTACACTACTGTAACTACTAAATAACTGAAAAATATGTAAACTTCGATGGAAATTACTAGGTTTCAAACTATATTAAACTAAAATACAATTTAGTCAGTTAGGATTTAGCAGTGGTAGCTTGTGTAAGAATGATCGGGACTGCCTCTTGTTAAGAGCCTAAATATCCTCGATCACACAGGGCGTACCTCTAGCTGTTCTTTATTGAATAATTTTCACTAGAAGTACTAAATGTTCATGACCACTTGCCTAATTTGTAAATAGACATAATAACGTAAGTCACGTTAATACATTAGCTGATATAAATAAAGTTCCATCTGAAGAAAAGTTAAAAAAAGAAAAAGACTTATTGGATTTTGGAGATTGGCTGGAGGACCAAAATCTATAAGTAGTAGTTCGGAGATTATAAAATTTAGTTTATAATATCCTACATCTACTAATGTCTCAAATAGGTCCAAGTAGATGAGTCATACCAAATACTCAGGCTATTGGAGCCATCAAAGTGAATTTAGAACACTTTGGAAATATTGGAAAAAGAGCTTGTACTAATTATTTAAAATACAAATAAAAACCAATGTATTATCTCAATTGATCTTGATATTTTAGACTGACCGGAGGCCGTATTTCTACAGGTGTTAAAAAGTTGTGTTGCGTGTCAACAAGTTGAAGGGCTTCGTGGGACTACAGGGTTGTTGATGCAGACTGAGAGGCCGACAGACGTTGCAGTGTGTATAGGCATGGATCATTTGACCTTGCCAAGGACAGTTCACGGTTTTGAGTGAATAGTAGTGGCTATAGATCATTTTTCGAGGATGGTGTGGTGTCGGCCATACACGCCGGAATAGAAGAGTACTAAAGGGGTATTAGAGTTTGTTCAACAACAAGTTTTTCCTTGGGGTACACCTAAGAAGGTAGTGATGGATGAGGGTGGTCCGTTCGTTTCAGCAGATATGAAAAGTTTCTGGACAGAGAGAGGTGCGGAGTGCCATTACGTATTAGTATATAGGCATCACGGCAATGGCAGGGCAGAGAGGGTCTTGCTTACGATTGTAGATTGGCTTGCTAAGAGTTTACCGGTTGGGGAAGAAACTTTATGGCCGGCATATATATATATTCAGTTATGTTGGCGTAAAATGCGACAGTGAATTCGGCCACGGGTATCAGCCCTTACTATCATGTTACGGGCCGGCATTATACGGGGCAGGTTGATAGAGTAGTTCAGGCCAAGTTGTTAGAGGTGTTAGGTTCTGAGCTTCTGAGTGAAGCTGCTGTGCGAGACAGATCGGTGACTATTAGAGATGAAGTAGCAAAGGAGGTGCAGGCAAAGGCGGCAAACAAGAATAGAAATGATGCACCAGATTGGCAGCCGGGGCAGTTGGTTTGGTATACTGGTAGGCCGAAGGATAATAAGTTGGTGAAAACTTATGTAGTGCGAGGTACGATTGTTATGAGGGAACACTTACAAGGGATGTACAAGGTCAGAATTAAAGGGAAGGTTAAGTCAGTGCATGTGAATCAGCTTAAGGTGAGGTTAGAGGATCCGAAGCATGAAGCCAGTATTAGAGTGCGTAGAAGGGAAGCTTGTTTGATCTGGCTCTATAATTATACTGGTGAAGGGGCAGCTCGTGTTGCGGAACTTGATGAACTGGTGGCAGCAATACGATCAACGAAGATGGGGAGGACTTGGTTATATGCCATGAATTCAGCCTTTGGCATATATGTTGATACGATTGTTAATGCGGCGAAGCGAGGTGAGGGTAAGGGTATGGTAGACGATACTTTGGATTTGGCTATGAAGGATCATTTCATTAAGAACAGGTGGAACAAGTTGAAAATGCAGGTTGCGAGGGATCCGGATTTGCGGAAAAAGCAGTTGAGATGGTTGAATGAATGAACTCGACACTAGTGTCTTGTTCATTGGGGAGGTGTAATATCAACCGTATTTATCTCTGGTTTAAAACAATGCTGGTATTTTAAGTACCGAACTTTCGGGTAATGTTCCTGGGCGTTAATAAGTGTGTGAGAACTTCTAAGTGTGGGCGATGACATATAAGTTTAAAAAATAAATAAGTTCGGAAAGTGCTAAGTTGTAAAGTGCGGTTTGTTGGCGAACGGCCGCGCAGGCTCGAAAGAAGAGGAGGTTGGTAGATGATTGATACTTTGCAAACCGAAGTGCGGGGTAATATGAGCTGGAGGTTGACAGATCACGATATGATTGGTGAATGTTGAATGGACTTGCAGGCTCGAAACTAAGGGATACACGATATGATTGGTGAATGTTGAATGTACTTGCAGGCTCGAAATTGAGGAGATACACGATATGATTGGCGGCAGGATTCTCAAGAAATCCTTCGGAAATAGCATAAATACGAGGTACAGTTCATTCAAGAAGTTCATTCTGCCAAAGTAGTCATTTATTCAACAATCAATAATAAGTAATCGAAGAAATAAACTAAGTTCACCGTAACATAGTGTTTGAGTCGATCTAAGATTACAACTTTTCACTTTTCACCATATTGAAATAGCCGTCTTATATGTAGGCATTTCACAGAATTAATTTATATATATATAATATCTCTACATGACTTTTTGTATTTTATTATTATTATTCATTTCGAAAGTTGTGTGCAGACTGCAGACTCTTTTGTGTGAAAAGGCAATGGTAGAGTGTGGACAGTGGCACAGTTATACGGGTAATAAATATTTGCGCTGTTCTCGTTCATCCTACATTCAAATCAGCTATGAGATAGCGCATACTATTCGTGCCTACTATTCTCCTTACACATACTCCTACCCACCCCTACTCTGTATACTATCACCTAGTGTTACCACTGTCTCCTACCAATAGCCATAGCCCGCCTTACTACCCATTATATTACAGACGTAAAAGAATATCAATTATGCTTACTACGCTAATAAACGCAATGAAAGATGTGGGTGGTACCATAGCTGACTGGGGTGGTGATAGGCAATGCGCCACTCAGCGGTGAATGCTATCGTATGGTTGTGATTACTGGGTGTGACAATGAGTGCGGATTCGGACGCAAACTTAATTTGAGGTTGTTGGAACGGGGGTATATAGTGATATGTTCATGTTTCAGCACGAAGGCTGCACAGCTGTACAATGAGGAAGACAACGGTATGATAGCGTTCGGGGGCGATATTACTGATTGTGCGACTATGGATAAGTTTGTAGAGCTGATTCAAACTACATTGTATAGGTATGATGAGTATGTACTGTGGGGGTTGGTGAACAATGCGGGAGTGGCTATACCTAGCAACATCGAATGGGCGCACCCCGATACCTACCTACAAACCATGGCCGTTAATTTCCACGTGCATGTCACACTTACTTATCATCTACTACCCATTGTGAAACGGAATAAAGGCAGTAGGATTGTTAACGTATCGTCAGTGTGCGGTTTGGTACCCTTGCCCATGTATCCCAGTTATACAGCCAGTAAACACGCTCTAGAAGCGTACAGCGATGTGTTACGGTGTGAGATGAGCATCTAGTAAGTCTGATTGAACCAGGCACCATGGCGACACAATTGGGCTCATCACATTTCGACGATTGGCTTAAGAGTTATAACAATGCACCGGAAATACGCAAAAGGGACAAAAGCCGGAGTGGGCGGACAATGTGCATGCAACTGGCATAGAAGGCGCAAAGTCTATTGCTTGCAGCCCGGATATTGCATTGTTAGCAATAACATCCAAGCGTCCCAAGACGAGATACAGATCCGGGTTTCCGGCGAAGTATTTCTTCCGGTCGCTGGCTTGAATTCCAGATAGATGGCGGGATTTTTTTATACAAGGCCACACCTAGAACTCTGCAATAATTCCTCGTCGTAAACTACTGTAACTCTGTGCTACATTGTACATACCTTATACTATATCTTTTTTTTGTATGTGTAGTACTGGTTTGTATGCGGTTGAGCTATGGTAAATAACTTGTATGCGATAGGTGCTTGATGGGTCTTAATGCTCATGTTGCTACGTGTCAATTGCGCATGTCACGGTGCAGTCCAGTCAGAAATTGCCGACAACAGAGGCGTGTCAGTTTTACCTCAATAGAAGAAAAGGTAACATCCGTGAATATACGAGACATTGCTCGGTATGAGGGATCGTACAAGTAATCACACGCTTGCTGTGGAGCGTTGCCTAGGCTTGTGTCAATCGCCTGTGATGTGCATCCATAGTAGTGTAGAAATACGGCCTCCGGTCAGTCTAAAATATCAAGATCAATTGAGATACTACATTGGTTTTATTTGTATTTTAAATAATTTAGTACAAGCTCTTTTTTCCAATATTTCCAAAGTGTTCTAAATTCACTTTGATGGCTCCAATAGCCTGAGTATTTGGTATGACTCATCTACTTGGACCTATTTGAGACATTAGTAGATGTAGGATATTATAAACTAAATTTTATAATCTCCGAACTACTACTTATAGATTTTGGTCCTCCCGCCAATCTCCAAAATCCAATAAGTCTTTTTTCTTTTTTTTAACTTTTCTTCAGATGGAACTTTATTTATATCAGCTAATGTATTAACGTGACTTACGTTATTATGTCTATTTACAAATTAGGCAAGTGGTCATGAACATTTAGTACTTCTAGTGAAAATTATTCAATAAAGAACAGCTAGAGGTACGCCCTGTGTGATCGAGGATATTTAGGCTCTTAACAAGAGGCAGTCCCGATCATTCTTACACAAGCTACCACTGCTAAATCCTAACTGACTAAATTGTATTTTAGTTTAATATAGTTTGAAACCTAGTAATTTCCATCGAAGTTTACAGTAGTATGGCTGAGACGGCTAGCCGGTTAATAGCCACAGTTGAAGACACCAATACTGAGTTATATCGTTGCTGGACACTATGTGCGTTTCAAATCACGTATATTGGGCATGTCAATTTTCTTGATGTGTCAAGCAGGGTATGTGTGAAAATAGGCTAGCGACAGACGTGGGCTGTTGTGGTGAATCTGATCTCAATACGCTGCAAGTACTGATGCAGTAGTCGTACGGATACGGCAGGGTACGACAATAAGTTAGCTGTTAGTAGTGCTAGTGTGTAGATAGTAAGTTCATTTGTGACTTGAGTAGAAGTTATATATATCTTTGTGAGTAGTGTTATTGTGAAGATAGTATGTTCATTTGTGATTTGAGTCGAAATTTCTATATATCATTGTGAATAACTGTTAGTGTGAAGATATGTGGAAATATATTTATATCTTTGTGAGTGGTGTTAGTGTGTAGATAGTGAGTTCATTTGTGACTTGAGTGGAAATTTATTTATATCTTTGTGAGTGGTGTTAGTGTGTAGATAGTAAGTTCATTTATGACTTGAGTGGAAATTTATATATATCTTTGTGAGTAGTGTTAGTGTGTAGATAATAAGTTCATTTGTGACTTAAGTGGAAATTTCTATATATGTTTGTGAGTAGTGTTAGTGTGTAGATAGTAAGTTCATTTGTGACATGGGTGGAAACTTCTGTATATCTTTATGAGTAGCGTTAATGTGTAGATAGTAAGTTCTTTTGTGACTTGAGTGGAGAAGTCTATATATCTCCCGTTTTCAGCATACCCTGTACAGCACTCGGGTATAGTCTGGAGATGCGCTAGAAGCTTTTCTCAGTCGCAAAAGTTGCGCCCATTAGTGTTGGGTGTACGTTTATTGGTTAACTCAGAAGGCACGGAGATGTACAGAGGGGATTCCATATTGCATTGGTCTGTAATCCCTATCATATGAGACGAAATTTAGCCCATCGAAATATATGCAATATGAAAGTATGTTATATCAGAAGCATCCTAGCAAGACAGTTAGTGTATTGGTGAGCGTACAACCACATATACCACGATACTCTTATGAGCGCTGAGACGTACTCGGCGACAATGCATGCTCAACTGCTTTACTCGGCTCCCCGGCAGACACTCACGAGATAGTATCACAGTGCACGTGCAGGAGTGTTCATAACCGCTTCTGTACGTTACTATACATTGATTGGAACACTCGGTTGAGCATGCACGGATCAGAGGCTGGTAATATTGGGATCGACTGTTTGGTATAAGTTGGACAATATACCACTCAAAGGCCAAGTTATCTCACCCAGCCAATGTCTACATGCAGACTTCACGTAAAGTATCGGGTACTCATCTATTCACTAATGCGTATGTATTGCCGCGAACTTATCCCAAACTCTTAAACACTGAGATTTCGGCTAGAGTGCTACTGAATTCTTCTTAACAAGCGAGTGCGAAACCCTGCATGTTATTTTTGAGCCAGTATACCACACGCAAAAATCACAGACGTGCTCAAACGCGTCTATTGAACTGTTTAATAATAATATAAATCTATCACCACGGCTTAATCTTTCAATCTCTCGGCATTGTAGTAACGCACAGACGTGCACAAACGCGTTTATTGAACTGTTTAATATTTATATAAATCTATCACCACAGCTTAATCTTTGAACCTCGCGGCATTGTAGTGAAGCACAGACGTGCTCATACACGTCTGTTGAACTATTTGATATTTATATAAATCCATCACCACAGCTTAATCGTTGAATCTCGCGGCATTGTAGTAAAGCACAGACGTGCTCATACACGTCTGTTGAACTAATTGATATTTATGTAAATCCATCACCACAGCTTAATCTTTGAACCTCGCGGCATTGTAGTGAAGCACAGACGTGCTCATACACGTCTGTTGAACTATTTGATATTTATGTAAATCCATCACCACGGCCTAAATCTTTCAATCTCTCGGCATTGTGGTAAAGCACAGACGTGCTCATACACGTCTGTTGAACTATTTGATATCTATCTAAATCCATCACCACAGCTTAATCTTTCAATCTCGCGGCATTGTAGTAAAGCACAGACGTGCTCATACACGTCAGTTGAACTCTTTAATATTTATTTAAATCCATCACCACGGCCTAATCATTCAATCTCGCGGCATTGTAATATCCGTCAGCGTGTCGGTGATTTCCTTCACGAGCGCAGGTGTAGCCCCACAGGCTATTTTCCTGGCCATCAGGTCCAGTTCCGTACCAGTGGTGTCGCAGCAGTAGCCGCCCGCTTCCTCCACAATGATAGACGCGGCACAGTAGTCCCAGGCGTGGATTCCAAATTCGTAGTAAGCTGTTTGTGGGGAGATTTGGCATAAGACGCACCAGACCCGATTTAAATTTTATCTAGGAATGCGCCCAGATTCAAATTAGGTTTTCCAACAGTGACCACAAGTATCACACGGTGATCAGAGGACTGTGAGCTTCACCGAACTCGACGGTGCGAAAACTTATGATATACAAAGAAAGCTACGTCAACTGCCTATAACGCCCATATACAACTGTGTACTGGTTACCAAGTATTCATAAAGTACAAAGTACAGTATATTTTAATATGCAAGTGCTACTATGCCAACTGCCTAAAACGCCCATATACCACTGTGTGCTACTTACCAAGTATCAATAGAGTACAAAGTACAGTGCATATTAATATTTCAGTCTTACTACGCCAACTGTCTATAACGTCCATATACAACTGTGTACTGCTTACCAAGTATTAATAAAGTAAAAAAGTACAGTATATATTAATATGCAAGTGTTACTACGCCAACTGCCGAAAACGTTCATATACAACTGTGCACTTTACCAAGTATTAATAAAGTACAAAATACAGTTATATACTAATATGCAAGTGTGTACAATAGTGCTGTCGAATTGCCCTGACATGAAGCAACACATCCACAAAGCCGTCGTGCACACAATCTCACATGCAGACGATCATAGGCGCTCTAAGCAAGTATATACAGCTGTACCGATTTTTGCGCCGCACATGAGCAAACGATGGCGATACAGCCCGGACAAGCTTAGACAACCTATACACGTACATATACAGTAAGACACATATGAATAGTCCATGCTCACGTAAACATCAACACCACATTGCGTGGTGTTATATACAAGCGCCTTAACCGCAGGGTCATACACATACCATCGCACGCCCCCTTAGCAACCATGCACATGTTCATAGCAGCAGCCCCTAACGACCGCACACTGTGACAGGGCGCCACCGCTATGCCGTAGTAGTTGTCTCTCACAATGTCTGTGCAGAAACATAGCCAGATCAGATACAGCTAATTCAGTTAGGAGTTATAGACTTCGGGTAGTCACGACCCCCAGAACGAGATCGGATTCATAGTGTCTTGAAATAAACAGTCTGGTATAAGTACATGTCGTTCGGGTTGGTTGTGCAAGGCTAGCGAGAAGTGTCCTACGGATTGATCGCAGCTGCACGTGACGCTCAGACGGTGTTGTTAGAATGCAAGCGAAAGGAGTGGTGACTGAATTCACCTGAGATGCGTACGAGAGTATATGCACTCTATGTGGATTGTACGGCCCATTTTATATAACAGTGTCATTCGCTGCGTAGCTCTGCGAAGATCTGTCGCTTTTACGCCACCAAACGCCAGGGCCAGTCCTCCGCACACAACACAATCAAAAACATAGCCTTCGCAAATATACATCTGAAAGCGAAGGAATGCGCCGACAAGCTCATCGTTTGGTTGGTGCAGGATCGACCCAGCGTGCCGAACTTCACGCTTTAATAACCTCTACATATCCATAAACACGCTAACCTGTTCGGAATAGTGCATGCCTCCGGGTGTGGTGCTGTTAAGTGCCATATCCCGGATACCGTATGTGATCCCAGAATAGTACGTTATGAGGCCCGAAGGAACGGCACATATTCGTGGGAGAGATGTACAGTTGTACGCAGTGGTGCCGCACTGTCCGAAGAGTCTTGGCGCGAACGAGAACCTCAACACTGAGCTATGTGACACATCCACACGTCGGAGGTCACGTGTAGATAACAACACTCACATCACGAGACTATGTACACACCTATGTGTGGCGACTCTCGGTTTGACCCAATTTCAGTACAGACAAGAGCGTTCTTCAGTTCTGTGCATTTAGATACACTCAAGGGTGTGCCGTTGAGCGTCGCCCCCTGACCTCTGATAGCGGTGTACATCTGCAT
Organism: Sphaeroforma sirkka; assembly: GCA_001586965.3. NCBI lineage: Eukaryota > Ichthyosporea > Ichthyophonida > Sphaeroforma > Sphaeroforma sirkka. The sequence goes on along the minus strand of LUCW03000047.1, from coordinate 23,878 downwards.
GCACACGCAGAAGTGGTGCGGAATGTTAACTGCCTTTAAGCTCTCGACTAAGCTAACTCAATACATACACGTATATACATCCACGTATATAGTATGTAATTCATTGGACGTGTCAGGGTGCCATCTGTGACCACACTCCATGACCTCCAACTGCGCAGTACTGGGCCAGGACAGTGCGACACAAGCCATCATGCATATACCGGGTAGAGGTGACTAGGAAACCTCATCTTAGGCAGATGTATCGGATACTTCACAGTCAAACTTTAATAGTTTGTCAAGTGATCTCCTATCCGCGGTGCAAATTTTAATAGCAAGGCTTGGACCGCAAAAACTCTCTGCGCGCTAATAGGTATTACCATGTACATAACGTTACGGCTTAGATGTCGATACGCTCCAACATGTTACTAAAAACCGTTCCGTCGACATCTGGACTGCATCTGTCACGGAAAGTTTCGGTACAACTGCCATACGTACACCTCATGCAGCCTAAAGTGGGTCTACTTATACGTGCAAATACTCTCGTCAAATTCACCAATCGATTGAACATATAGATCCACATGCATTGCATAGCGCAAGTCGCGCTTGAACAAAGCATCACAAACATAGCTCACACGCCACTTATTCACCCGAATACATGAGCATACTCGCATTCAGAGCCGAAACAGTAGGAACTTCCTGAGACGCGGCAGTCACCCTCAGCCCACACCCTAAACCCTGACACCCTAACACCCTGGTACACGCACGTGTGCACAGGCCAGGCCTGTCAGTCATATAAGTACATACCTCATCCAGGATAGGTGCATATACCACACCTAGCACAACCTTCTTCTTGATAGTGAGCCCGATGCAAACAGAGACGTACGGGAAACCGTGCACAAAGTTTGTGGTGCCGTCGAGAGGGTCCACGATCCAGGTAGGCAAATCCGTCAGTTCGTTCTTGGCTCCGGCCGCGGTCGACTCTTCCCCAATAAACCTGACAGGGGAATGTGGAGTAAACTCAAGATCAGTTAGTCGAGAGTGAAATGTCAAGTAAACAAGTAGGATCTATCTCGTATACCCGTGACGTAATGACTCCCATGCGGCATGCGCTCTCGCCAATGGAATACGCATCGCCTGTACAGCGCGGTCAAACTCTGGTACAGAACATTTTGCTCTTCGTTTGAAACTCAAACCCGCCCGAAAGAAGGGACTAGTGAAGCAAATGTCACCAACGACAAAAGTTTGTTAAACGTTCGTCAAAATTTAGCCAAAAGCTCGTCAAAACTTCGTAAACGGTATAGTATCTGTACAGGTTTGAGATGTTCTGTTACATCACATGACTCGTGTCATAGACGAAACTAGTTCTCTGTGTAGGTGTATCGCACACTTTGTCTCTCGC
>LUCW03000047.1:0-17500 GCA_001586965.3 Sphaeroforma sirkka | reverse complement strand
TGGTTATGTGATAAATTCTGACTCCAACTCGGCCCTTCGCCCGCCCCAAAAAAGACACCAACTCTGATTTTTGTACAGAAAAAAAAGAGTATTCGTTGCGCTAATTTAAAACAAAAAATTATAAATGAAGCGGCAAGTGGTCAAGAGTTTAGTCAACCCGTGGGCCGCGACGATGGATCATTTTTTGAGACAAGACCTGCTCATCATTATGGGTGACAGACCAGTGTTCCACACTTCCAACTCACGACTCACAAGTCACAAGTGTTGAAGTCAAAGTGTCAAGTGTGAGCACTGAGCAGCGAGCAGTGAGCACAGTGAGCAGGGCGACATGGTCAAGTGACAATGGACAGTCAGCATTGACAGGGGAGAGTGACAGTGTGTGACTGTGGTTGAACTGTTACTGTTTCACTGTGTCAGACTGTCAGTGAGTCGAGTTGTCGACTCACGACGGTCGTCCTGTAGTCGAGAGTGTCGACTTCGGTAGTCCGGACTCCGGTGGGCGGTGTGACTTTTTTGATTAAAAATAGAAATTCAAAGGACATCTCATAGACTCAAAATTGAATGTTACATTTTTTGTAGTTTTGTCAGCGAAGAGCACCGACTCCATTCACTGAGTACACAAGATATTTATATACAGATTGAACCAGTGGCGAGTAAGTATTGAATTGCGGTGAAGTCTGAAGCGTGAAGGCTGAAGAGGGGGGAGGGCTAAGAGGCCCGCGAGGGCAGCCAAGCAGAGTGCAGACTGCAGAGTGCAGTCAGTGCAGTCAACTTTCAGTTTTCTTTGTATTCTCGGGTCGCTAACGTCTGAAGTCTGAACTGAGAACAGTGAACACCTCGCCCCCGGCCTAAAAGGTCGTTATGTAGTCCGTTCAGACTATTTTTATTCTCTCTCTATCTCTCTCTATCTCTCTCGCGCTGAGTAGAGAGAAAGTATGAGCATGACACCCTACACCAGTTAGTATGTCTGTTTCTTTGTTATGTAAATAAATACATAGTATTTTAAAAAAAATATTACAACACAATGTGTAAATATTTACAACGCCGTAAGAGTGGATGTGAACATCCATATTGTCGTTTTAAAAAAATAAATAATATTCAGTATTTTAGCAGTGCACTGAAATATTTTTTTATGGGGAGGCAGGCCCCCTTGGGGGGTTTAAAAAAAAAAGCATAAACACTTCTAAATTGAACATAAAACAACAAATAAAATGCAGAACATATTTTGTTTATAAAAAAAATAGTCTGTGCATTGTCATTTGTCGGTGCGGACGTTGCCTGTATGTGTAAATATTAAAAATATGTAATTTGAAATACTAATAATCTTTTGGGTATATACACGGTCAGCGAGACCTTTTGATTTTTTTTGATTTTTGATTTAGAAAAGATCAAATAAATAAATAATACATGATAGTGATGATGATCATATACTTTGCCGTCCATATAATAGCAAGAGTAAAAATATTGTGTGAACAGAAGATGCTATATTTATTTCCCCCTCGAAGTGATATTTAGGCGGATCCAAATCAATTTTTGTTTCTGCTAATATTTCTCCAAAAAAAGTAGGAGCCAGGCCAATAAATATAAATACCCTTCTCCAACCAGTTGATACCACACCAGATATATTTTTTCCAAGAAAATAAAAAGGAAAATTGGGGCTGGGTCCTAAAACCCTAACGTAAATTTCGGGTCTATATCAAATTCAGTAGTAAAGTTTTAGTAGAGGATAGAGCCAAATCAGCAAAAAAAAAAAGCAAGCAGGGGATAGCAGAAACAAAAATCGACTTGGAACCGTCCGTAATAGCAGTTTTTCTAAAAAATAGAAGGCCAGCGGGTAGTATGATAAACATTTCCGGCTGCTGTCGCTGCTGTCATTGCTGAATGCCGTGTGAACATATTTTACATATCGAGTATTCCGCAGTGCAATTTACTGCTACATATATATTTTGTTTTTTTTTATAAGGAATAAATCTAAATATATATTTATAATCCCCTGGGTCGCGCGATGTGTAGTCTGTCAGTTTGAAAGCAAATTGGACTCTTTACTATTGCAAAGACACATTTTGCCTGGATACACTTAGAGGATACTCTATTGGTCGGTACAAATATAGATTCAGTCACCGCTGCCCCAGTGCCCTTCCTGACTGTAGTGATCCGCTCGTCTATTGGATATCTATTTAAAGTCATCAGTGACACCGTGATTCCAGTGGCATTTAAAAATAGGAGTACAAATTTTGGCGCGCAACACACTGGCACACTTCGAAGTCTTTAGAACATATATTTTGCGTCCATATACACATATATATCAGAATTAGTTGAAAACTTGAATATTATGCGTTGTATGTATTTTTTTATGTGTGTAAATATTATATGAGTGTATGTAAGTGTTTATGTATATAATTTAGGGTACATATATATATATATATATATATATATATATATATATATATATATATATATATATATATATATATATATATATATATATATATATATATATATATATATATATATATATATATATATATATATATATATATATATATATATATATATATATATATATATATATATATATATATATATATATATATTATATATATTATATATATATATATACATACATATTATATGCGTGCACAAGTGAGTGAGTTTTTTGCGTATACGTGTGTCTGTGTGTGAGAGACAACGAAAGAGAGCAACACTCTCTGTGTGCATATATATATATATATACGTGCGTGCACGAGTGAGAGCGAGTGTGTGTGCGTGTACGTGTCCAGGTGTGTGAGAGATAACCGAGGAACGCGATGAACTCTCTCCGTGTGTGTGTGTATGTGTGTGTGGACGTGTGTGTATTTATATGAGTGTATGTATGTATGTAATGTGTTCTGTGTGTGTGCGTGTATGTGTTTTGTATGTGTGTGTTTGTATTTATATATATATATATATATATATATATATATATATATATATATATACGTGTGTGTGAGATAAAGTGTGTTTGTGTATTTGTGTTTGTATGAGTGTATGTACTTCGTCTTGCTTTTTGATGTCGTGAAGATTACGAGGGTATAAGTCATTTGCTTCACGAGATACGTACCTAGTAGTAGGAAGTACCTTGCGTTTATCTCAACCATCAGCTGTATTTATTAATGTGTTTTGGAATCGATTTCTAAAAGTGCACTTAGGTCTGGCGCCAAGAAAGTTCCAAAAACACATGCCCAAAAGGCCCATTAAATGGCCGGGTCGGCCTGCGGCCTCCCTCGTCTACTTTTCTTTTTGAATTTCGAATTTGGGTGCCCTCCAGGCACCATATGTTTGCCCGAATTTTGTTATAGACCCAAGGCAATTCATATAGCAAGTAAATTTGTATGGAATAAATACTTATGTAATATGCAATGAAGATATTTGTTGATAAATACATGAGTCTTACACATAGAGAGTTAGACTGAGCAAATAGTATTCCGGTTGAATTTCGATTCAAATTCACTGAAGGAGAAGTAAGGAACGATTCAGTATCTGCATTATAATCTGAGTATAAATAGAATTCTCAAAGAATGCGTTTCGACCTGTGACACAAAGAATGTTCAGCTTCTGTTTACACATCCTTGCTCAGCACTTCCATTCTGTGAAGCCCAGAAACAACCGGTCCAAACAATCGAAAGGGTTACTATGTTTATTATTTTTAAATTTATGTCCCATACATGTTTAATCTCAACATCTGTTCTCGATTTCGAAGAAGTAAATTCGCGCAAAGCTGGTAACCATTTTGACGCAGTTGGCGTTAGCCTAAAGAGGAAAATTATAGCAGAATCAGAAGTCGTAATCAATAGTCTATAAAGAACTCCCGTGATTTTAGTGGAGACAGAAAAGTGAGCAACATTTGTGCAGATACGCCAAATATATATAAAATGAGGAATGTTGTGATGAAAGCTAACGGTTCATACTGCTTCCCCTTTTACGTGAAATCGAGCACCCATGTAACGAATATATATATCTGTATATATAAATATATATATATATCTGTATATATATATATATATATATATATATATATATATATATATATATATATATATATATATATATATATATATATATATATATACATAAAGATATATACATATATATATTATAAATAGATATATATATACATATGCATATATATATCTAACTAACTAACTAACTAACTATCTATATATATATATGTATATATATATATGTATATATATATATATGTATGTATATATATATATACATATCTGTATATCTGTATGTGTATATACTGCTTTATATATATATATATATATATACATATATACATTTACATACATATATATATATACATACATATAAATCATATATATATATATATATATAAATACATAAAAAAAGATTCTAAATGTACGGGTGTCGCCAACATGTGGCTGTCAGTACGGATCATAATTTAAATACTCCCATATTGACAAATAGCATATATTACATACAACCACGTTTCAAGTAATCAGCCATGAGACCACTAAAGTACAATATTATACAACATTAACATCCTCATCGACGAGCAAGCACATACAGACGCCACTCTGATCTCATTCTTAATTCATCCGAATTTGCCGTGAGACGAAACTTACAATTGTGTTCAGAAGCATGATGGCGGTTAGCTTGTGAGGATACCTCCAGAACACAGAAATAAACTCATCCACAACAGGTATTAGGAACGGATAAAACCTGTAAGCGCGAGAACGGGATGGAATGTGTATAAGCGGCACAGGAATGAAGCTGTTGTTTCTAAGCGTTCCTACCAACTTGCGGCAAGGAACTGACCAGTGCCGCTCTATATACCAGTGTTTGTCCAGGACTATCTATGAAGTTTGTTAAATAGATTACAAATATGCCACATGCAAATTTTACAACGATACAATAGAATGGCAGACTTTTCTTCGCGATCGTACTTTGACATCCCGAGAGGCCCACCCGTAAGACAAGACACAACCAAGGACGAATATTAAATTTACAAACTAAGAAATTTGAAAACGCAGATTCGCTAAAAAATCGTGCATCTTATCACAAATGACTGACAGGCATTATCACCTAATGCGAATGCCTAAACTACACCGCAGTGAACACACAGGGCGCAGATACAAGTGCATACGAAAGCACTCAAGAAACCACAAGATACTTCACAAGCAAGTCTAAAATCATTTTCGATCGATATCTGTTTCAATCATACTTTTTCAAGTAGGGGTACAGTGCCATGAGCCCCAAGGTCAAATACAGCGCATTCAACATCGCGAAATATATGGACTGTCGGTATTCGTCGTCGGTGAATAATATGTTCTCATCATCGCCAAAGATTGTGGTCGGCAGGAATATGTTCACCTCAGTGTACGGGAAGTGGTTCCTATTTTCGGCTGTTTGGAATAGATCACATTAGGGTTTAGGGTTTCATCGCATAGCAACAATTTTACGGGATATGTCACGGGCAGTATTATAAAAGGGTTTCCATTAAAAGATACACAGAAGGGGCGTGCAGCCCCAGCACTATACTGTGCAACTCCGTGGGGGCCAACGGCATCTGGTTACAAGGCGTTCATATATCACACGCACATACACTTGGAAACAAGCAAATACATACTCCACGCATGAGAGCGTAAAACGCATAATATATGAACATTACGGTTACGAAAACGCTAACTGAACCTACATCCTTATAAAATATAAAGGATAATACGACACAGAACACGTACCACAACGAAACAAGGACATGGATAGTCAAGTGAATATATATACAAATATCCAATATGAAGCTATGTGCTACGGTTAATTGTAAATATCCGATATCTGCGCGGAAAGAATGATGATCACACACACATATTCATACGAGAATAATAAACCACTGGTCTGTACATCGAGAGGTACGAAATAACTAGTATAAGTATCGTTTGCAAGATCCGCATAGTTGAGTGTATATCTCCAGGAAGCCGATATGCGTCTTCGTCCGCTGTTACGCAGGCAGAAAAAGTATACAGAACCCACACACATATATACATATATATACATATACTAATACAAATACAAATACACACACACACACACACATATATATATATATATATATATATATATAATCTAAAAATACAAAAAAATACTCTAGAAATACTAAACCCACCATACCATATCGCAGCACAGGCGACACCAACAGGTAAATGATATAGCCGCACAGCTGCGCATAAATCTCCAGGAAGTCGTTGTGGACCTTTGTGCGCTGATAGGCAGGTAGATCGTTCTTGTTGCCGCGTCCGTTGAAGTTGAAGTCCTCGAACACCGCGAGCGCCTTGGATTTGGTCTTCATGCAGAAGGGGCCGGTGTACACGGTTTTAATCCAGCATCTGAATCTGAACCAGAGCTGTGCGGTATGGGACAAGGGTATACCAGATCGGAATAATCAGTTACTGAAAGCTGCTAGAGACCTACTTGGCAGTGAGCATAGGTATGCAACTACTGAATAAATACGCACGGTGTTTGACAGTAACCAAGATCGGGCGTGTGCCTGCATGCATGCTTTAAATACATAAGCCCGCCACAAGGGGGCGACTTGTAGGTAGACTGAGGAAAAACGTGAACGCACCTCTGAATGATGCAGGAACGCCAAGAGCACAGAGGTCAAGGGCGTGATGGCTGCGGTCATGTACGCACCCACACTGGACCCGAAATTAGGCGCTAAAAAGGCCGTGTAACTGGCCTTGAATCCGTACACGGTGATGAAGGTGACGATAAACTGCATGTCCTTATGGAAAGGAATCAGGAGACTCTGTAGGATCGCCCGTAGAATCTGAAAGCATTGTTGAGAAAGGTTTTATTTCACGGGTTAGACATGGAATATGTGAAAACATGGGGGCGCATACATACGAAGACTTGTATAAACGAAACAATGGAATGTCGATACATTGAGAAAATAATTGATAGACGTCCATGCACAAACGCCGAAGTATGGAAACTAACGTACGCCAAAATAAATGTTTCTGGGTATAGAACCGTATGCAACAAGGATGCCAGCTTTGGTGCCCTAGAAGTCTGGTTAAAGGCTACCGTGACCCCCGCTCATGGTAGTACAGAACGGGACACATACATGCGAACACGTACAAAGTCGCACACTCGTGCACACATGATTATGATCACAAAACCTCCCTTTGAGATAAATGCAAACGAACCGAGCTCACAGCGAGCATTCATGCGCATGGTGTTCATCTGAAAGTTAACACTTGAGAGTGCCACAGCGAATACAAACAGCTGGAGACTGACAACAAACTGCTTTTTGCTACACGTATCGACAAACGCCCCGACACAACCCGTGTGTAGATAAATAATGATACTATATATAAAGAGAGTCTGTAGGAAAACACTCACACTTGATATAGGTGGAGTAGGGTACAGAAAATTGTCTCAAAACTGACCTTGTCTATATGGGCCAAGTCACCGGAATATGTACAAACATACGCGTGAAGATAAAGAAAGCAGAAGAAGCCATGCACTAACCGCTACCTACATCCGTTCCATACCTGTCGCACGATTTAAGCGAACACGTGTGAGAAACGAATACAAAAGCTTATAGAAACCGCAATCGAAGAAAAAATGTGCGTGTCTTCCGCCAGTATGATGATGAGAACGTAGTATTGATAACCATCTGACTGTGTAGACGTATATTACACAAACTGCGCGGCCAAGGGTAGACAAGGCCCAAATATATATACAAAAATACATTCCATTGGAAGAGTGTGCGTGAATGATTTGAAAAATAAGGGGGGGGGACGGGGGTTAAATTTGGCACACTGAGAGAAGTCACAGAGGAATTAATATCACGAGGAGATATATGTACCAGATTTACCCACATAGATCCCACATAAGCATGTTCAGATCATTACTAAAAGCGCATGTACACTATTGTGTGCAAGTGCACGCCCTTGAGCAGGCAAATATGTCTACCAGACATTAAGCAATTTATAAATGCACTATAGTTAGCCAATCAACATACCATTGTGAGTATGACCACAGCCAAATTGATAGCGGTGAGCAGATTGCCGTCCAATTCGATGGTGGCCACCACGTAGCACGCGTACATAACAAACAGCAGGAACTCGAAAAACAAGTACAGGTTGAACGCAGAGAAGCGACGCAGCTGTGATTCCGTTGGCTCTGTGGCGTCGTTCTCGCGGAAGGTGATGATACGGTACTTAAGGAAACTGAAAGTGGTACGAAGGATGGGAAATGAAGGGTTTATAAAATATAGAACTCAAGTACACAAAGTGTGGGTGGATGAGGAAGGATAAAGACAAGTGATAGGTATAGACTTATAATTATATACATGGAATGTAATATTCAAGACTTGTACCTGCTCAAAAAGTAATACATGACCTCACATTCCAAACAACCATCACACAAGTCTAAACGCTCGGAAATGGGATATATTCACCTACCTACTACCACCACCGTCTCATGATTCAAAACATACCACGTGTCCACACTAAATCGTTATCTACTTGTACCTACAACACATGCTCGCGCTTAATCTTCCCTTGCTTGTGATAGACGAGCTGGCAGAAGCACAAGTGGTCGCAAGCATCAACACACCCTCGTACAATGCACACAAACCACTTGTCCCGCAGGTGTCTACACTCAATGACCGCATATAGACGCTCTACTAAACCCAATTTTATGGTTCAATTGCAACACATGGCATACACCACATGCTTGCGCTCGATGCGTGCTTACTTGTGGTACGCTAGCTCGCAGCACAGCGTGATTGCTCGCATTAACACTCCCTGGAACTTGTATGTGCCTATGGTGGCGCCGGTGGCGGCGAACACAGCCATCTGCAGAGCAATAGACGAATGCGTGTAGTTGAATGTGAGTGCGTGAGAGATATGCTTTAAGTCGAGTGATTCACCTCGTGACAGGGTAGTAAGGCAAATCGATACGCAGGGAAGAACTGATATTGAGTATCTGTATATGTTTACTGTGAGAGTATGTATCGTCCAAACCCATGCTGGTATGTTGTAAGAGTACGTATTGTCCATGAATATACTTGTCTGTTGTAAGAGTGAGCATATTCCATGCAAACACTTGTATATAGTGAGAGCACGAGTATGTTTGTATATAGGGAGAGTATGAGTATGTTTATATATAGCAAGAGTATGAATATGTATCGTCTTATCCGTACTTATATATTGTGAAAGTACGTATTGTACATTAATATACTTGTCGGTTGTGAGGGTATGTATAGTCCATGCATACACTTGTATATAGTGGGAGCATGAGCATGTTTGTATATAGTGAAAGTATGAGTATGTATTGTCCATGAATACACTTGTATATTGTGAGAGCACGTATCGTCCATGGATTTATATGACAATACAATGTCTTCTTCGCCGACTAAACAAAACCAAGATCCAGCTACGAAGTAGAGTAAATACTTTCAGGCTGCAATCTCGGGGTCTTACGCTGACGCGAGAAACATATTAAGTCTGTAGCAAAACCTGAGTGTGAAGTAACCGATACGAACATTACCGCCCAAAAAATACAATACCACACAACACTCGGGCAACGCATCAAATGTATAGCAAGTGCTGAGCGAGGTGTGACAGTATGTTCCACCAATACCTCCTCACTAGGATGCACATCCATAGCAATGATATATCTGTTTATACACAAACAGCACAAACAGTACCGCCCTGGACGTTAAACCACAACAGAAAATAGGCAACCCAACTTGGAACGATACAGCTTTATACGAATCGCTGCAGTGTTCCATATGGATACACTTACAGTACGGCTCATCCGCATAGTATATACGTTGTACTGATGCAGAACGACAGAAAGGTAGATGCTGCAACACATTCCGCGAGACAAGCGGCAATAGCACGCACGTGCTTGGTCGTAAACATGTACTATAATGTTTCTTACATACCTGCACGACATAAATGATCACCAGGAGGGGCCCGTAGAACTTGAACGGTCGCCAGGGCTGCGTTTCATCTAAGCACATATACAGAAGGATGCTAAATAATCCAGAGAGACAAAATTAATACAGACATGAATTACATAAGAATCACTCACACCCCAAGTCAGGTGTACAGGACATTCGTACCAAACCCAAGAAAGTAGTCTCGTTGGCATCGAGGCGTGAATGAGTGGGAAGGGAGAGGTAGATAAGAATGTAAAAATATTGATATATACAGTGAGCTTAGGAGAGGGAAAGCAGGCGAGCCCGTGTAGCAACCCCTATATGGGACGATGAAATTGTTTGTAGTGATAATAGACAACATTGAGGTGACGATAGTACCTGGATGGGCTCGCTGAGTATGAATTAGGTGCTGACCTTAAGGTGACTGTTCCCATCGTAACAATGTGCTAACACTGGCATGAGGTCACAAGGGTGTGAAGACATACAATACAAATCTTGTAATACTACACCCCAGCGCCTATATCAACACGCTGACAAATGAATATTATTTAGCTTGTATTTCACCATGTGCATACCTATGACAGAACGCAATGGTGACTTCATGGAACGGATTGGTGAAGAAGATCCACACGGCCTCAAACTTAAAACTCGCGCAGTTGGACGGGTCGTCACCTAACGGCACAAGCCCATACACCACAATCAGATATACCACCGTGGAGAAGCTCAGACACAGAGCCAGGCTCATGAGGAATAGCGAGATGTTGACCTTGAACGCATACCTAAGCAGCGCAGGTATGACCTATGTGTGCACACAGCGAGTATGTGAGGTGAATGTCTACGGACGCACATGCTGTGTACACGTGCCAATGTGTATGTACAGAACTTCAGGTGACAGAATTGCGTTGGGTGTTGAGCAGATGAAGTGCACATGACGTAAACGCACATGCATGCCTAGCGATAGGAGATATAACGGGGCAAAGACCAGTCTCGTATGCGTGGATGCATCGTTTGAGACCACCGCAATACGCAAAGGGATATGTAAATTTGCACGCAAAGTAAGAAATGTGTGTCGGTTGACCAGTATATATGTGTGGTTGCATCGTCCATAACACATACCTTGAAATCAAAGAGGTTTATAGCGTTCACTTTAGACCTCCCATAACTGATGCTTATTTCTGGTTGGTGGACGTCTTTCTCCACATCATATCTCCTTTTCCGACCAACTGGCGGATATTCCCACTCGTTCTCCTCGCACATATTCTGTAAAATACACCACACATAAGAGTTAGTCACTGCAGCCCTATTATCGAACACAAGCCCAGCCACGCATGGGAGAAACTGTACGGCAAATTAAACTCGCAGAAAGTAACATCTCCAAATATGTATTCATACAGAGTATAAAGGGATGCTCTCTCATAGATAAAAACCTTAGACAAGTCCGCATCGACTGCTTAGTGCCCCTTAATATCTAGTTGGGATGCTCTGCATCTAGCAACTACCTCGTATACTGGATGGGATAAATAATATAAGGCTCAAACAAGTTCGGCTTTTGCGCTCAACTTCGCATACCCCACGCCCTATATGAGCATTCCGGCACAATACATCAAAATAGGCAGACCTCGATTTAGCCGAGAACAGAGAATCACTGGTTTTGCCCAAAAATGCGACCAATCGAATGGTATGTCGACGAGCTATTCCAACAACCACAAATATGTAGGTGACTTGCACATATATCAGCCGAAGTGAGTGGCTCGTCCTAGTGCAATCCAGCAGATTTGAGGGGTATAAGCACCTACTATATTCCTATACGCAGCACAGTCCACGTAAGCAATTCCTGCCACGCACAGGCACTCAAGATGAATGTGTAACCATTCAGAAAGCAATCCTTACATGGGCATGATATCCCATGCAATATACACACGTACCAATAAATGTGAAGATGTGATACACTAAGCTGCGCGACCTTTCACTAGCATGCATACATGCTTACACGACAAGAAAACAGGCCCCAGAACACGTAATTGCATAGCCTTACTTGATTGTTGTCAATTGATGACCACTTATGTACACATATATATGTACGAACCACCTTACTTCCGTATTTGCAATACATCACAATCTATCTACAAACACATCTACACACTTCCCCATTTTCATGATACGTTCATGATCATGATATTATTCTTCTGACATTCTTTCCACATTCACATATCTGCACATTCCCCCACTTACATAATGTCATTGACGAACAAGCTATCCACATACACAAATCTACACACACCCATACATTCGTAACCCTCTACTCACATACACGTATCTGCACGCATCCACATTTTCATATAATCATTTTATAGCAGATTATACGTTTACATATACAAAAATAAGCACATTACATTACCTCGATATGATCATTCTATACCTATCTACCCACATACACATACCTGCACACTCCGTGGCTTTCCCATGGTCATTTATTACCAGTCTACCTATACATACACACAAGAACAACTACATACTACACTACCTGAATATACATATTACATTACCTGAATATAGTCAGTATATAGTAGTCTAACAACATACACATAGCCGCACCCACCCAAAATCGCACATAGTCATTTACAGGCATATATCCAGACATCCCCTCACCTTCATATTATCATTCTGTTCCAGTGCAATCGTGCGCTGATCCGCTCCACAGACGACCCACATGAACCACCAGGGATGGCAGGCGTTGTACTTCATGGGATCGTCTAATTTGTCAAGCCCTTCTCCTGTGTTGATACGACAGAACCCACACAACGGCACACGCTGCCCTTGTATGGGGAATGGCCACCACCACAGGCGAGCGTATCTAGGCAACGCACGGGAAAAGGAGTAGCAAAGGAGTACACGTGAACGGTACATGTGAGAAGTAGATAACAATGAACTACACGTGAACTGTACATGTAAGAAATAAATATTAATGAAAAACACGTAAGCGGTACATATGAGAAGTAGACAACAATGAACTACAAGTGAACTATACATGTGAGAAGTCGATTGCAATAAACTGCACGTGAACTGTACATGTAAGAAGTAGATAGCATTAAACTACACGTGAACGGTATATGTGAGAAGTAGATAACAATGAAGAACACGTTCATGATACGCGTGACAAGTAGATTACACTGGAATATACATGAATGTGTGAATGTGTGAATGTTGAGGTTTCCTAGACGGTGAATGTTAGAAGTGTTATAGTAATGCACAAAGATGCTATTTTGAACTGGCAGATATTCTGGGACTAGAGTATGTCGTATGCACTATGTCCGCCCTTCTAGAACAGTGTGATAGATATATATATAAGACTGTCTTACACTTATATAAGGTTCTGACCTGGGGTAGGGTTAGGCCGAGAGGCACCACGCCCTATTACCCGAGTATACAATACCCTTCCTCCACATTAGTAGGGGTAACAATGTAGCTGAAACCTACAGATCCAAGTAATCTGGGCAAAACAGACAGATACAAGTGATTCCGCGAACCACAACCCACCACACACGCATACACACCTCGGCCCTAGATCAGCACCATTGTTGTTCCTGTCCTCGTTTCGGATCTCATAACGTGTGCCTGCATGCGTAGTACCACTATCCACAGGCTGTTTGTCTATGGCCTGAGCTGTGCTCATTTGCACCAGATTCTTATTGGGTGGCTTATCCAGATCCTCTTCCAGTACAGCTACATTGCCATCCAGATTCTGGCCTCCGTGCAGATTCGATTTTCCCTTCCCTTTCTCGGATCGTGTTCTTGTGTTGTAATTTGCGTTTGTTATAATTTTGTCGCCTACGGGTGCACTAGATGTAGACCCTTTTCCTTTCTCTACTTTTTTTTGTGTGTTGTGGCCCGTGTCTATATCTGTTATATCACGTGAGGGTGTATTAGATGTAGATGCCCTATGTGTCGAGTCAGAGTCAGATGCATTATGTGTAGTGTCAGGGTCAAATGATGTCTCACCGACTATAGTACTATTACCGTCGCGCAGTTTGGTTTCCGTGTCCTCTTGGGAGTCTGACATGATGTACTTTCTATATTCTAATACATACAATGGTGCTCGTTAAACGCATAGTGTAAGCACACCTGTTCGCGCTGTCGACTCTTACGTGTGTGATCCGTGGATATATGTACTGCATATGTTCCATTTTTCAAGTTTCTCCTATTGATTTTTTTTTTAAATTTTTATTTCACGGTTTAATTACTCATGGAGGATTGGTCTTGGAGACTCCGACCCCCGTCCTCCGATTGGAGGATCGGAAACCGCTCAACGTTTTCAACCCGGTTCAAACTTCCAACTTGTCGTGAAATGAGTCATCACCTGTGAGCCTTTAAACCTCTAGGACCCGATTGTTCTGAAATAGCATACGACAAATTTTTATTTTTGTTGAAAGATATGTCGCGATATTGTCGTATGCATATCCAATTTGAATAATACATATAGGCAACAATGTCATGACATGTCTTACTAAACAGTAAACCCGTAACATGATACCAATTGCATAAGCCATAATGCCCATTGCCCAACACCCCCCGAGAGTCAATGTGATCCATTGAGCAGTGAGCACACCATCCCAGGCCCAGGGCCCATGCGGCCTTGCCTGACAGCTTCCATTTCCAGGGCCCAGCGCCCAGGCCTGAGCAAGGCGGGCATGCCGGCAGGGCCCAGATAGGGAACCACAGAAAACGTTTATGTTAACGATTTTAATTTTCTCATGGGTACTTATCAGGCTCATTGCTTGCCTCTCGAGTCTCTTGTGAGAGCTCAGAGCTGGGACTTGGGAGTTGTGTGCGGCAAAGTTTTTAGTTTTCATTCTGACTGCCCGTAGCCTTCAAATCAAATGTGACGAAACAACTGACGAAATATTTTCGAGCTCCTATTGACATTCTCGCAATAAATGTTTTTTTTTAAACAAAAACAAATAATCATTTTATTTTATCTTTTTTTAAATACGCAGTTCTGAGTTCTCAGTTGAGACTTGAGTCAGTTCTGACTTCTGACTTTTCTAAATTGGGGTATGCACCGAATGAATAATTTATCAACACAAAAAGTAATAAATACACTTCTTCCATAGCCCTCTGAAATAAAAATTCTTCCACAAATGACATATTTTTACACAAACATGTGATGAGACTTGAAATTTGTTGAAAGTGGAAATTTTACGTATAATGTACTAGTAGTACATATGTATTCCAGTATCCTCCCTCAATTTAACCGCAAAATCCGGCGAAAAATACAATGAAAAGACCAAAGTTCACACTTCACACTTCCCACACAGTGAACTTGAGAAGACAGAAGAGTTCACAACTTCACTCTGGTTGAATCATACTGCATACAAAGCCTCAAACGGAGCGATTTCGGAGAAATCCCCAAATTTAAAATCAATATTTCAACTGTTGACATCGGTATCTGCGCTATCGCCGATCACTGCGATCACTGACAGTCGACAGATCATCAGTCTTGTTGCTATTTTTTTTCAAAAACAAACTAAACACGTCCTTCAGTTTAGATAAAGAGTAAAGGGCTTGAAAATTAAATCACTCGAAGAGTTACTGTTATAAAACGTCCCATATCATAATCTACTCAATATCGGATTCGCTATTATATTGTACGATATTTTTTGCAGAGATATGTAGATTGAATCCCTATCATTGGTGAAAATACTAAAATAGTCCATTGAGTCATTGACTCTCTTTTTCCCATACAAACATTATGATAACAAGACATGTACGACGTGTCGGCACGACATTTCTTTTTTTTCCAGCCATGTTGTCGTTATATGGTGCCGTCTGTACTAATTTTCATACAAAACAATGAATTTTAAATCAATGAGTTTGGCATATACAGTCATCAGTACCTTGAGGTCATAATGACCTGGCCTACTGTACGCGAGACAGGCGTCAGGTCTCAGACCATCACGCCGTCACCCACAGGCCACACATGATGTGTGAACCTATAACCCAAAGGCTGAGGGGGGCTCACCAGCGACAGCCCCACATGCTGAATAACTGGCACACACAACACACACACACAGTAACAAATCGTGTCATAGGCTGCTAGTCCTGGCATAGTATTCTAAGAAAAAATGCAGTAAATATGCAATGATTCAATAATACTGCACAAGGAGACAGCAACTGCAACATATGTACACACTTACAGCATGTATGCAATGATTAAACAACAACATAATTTTGTACAAGTAGACAGCAATGCCATATATATGCACATATATTTTCAGTAAATATGTAATGATTTAATAATATTGCACAAGAAGACAGCAACTGCCACATATGTACACATTTACAGTAAACATGCCATGATTCAACAACATACATAATTTTACACAAGAAGACAGCAATACTATAAATAGGGCACATTTATTTTCAGTAATATGTAATGATTTAATAACATTGAACAAGAAGACAGCAACTGCCACATATGTACATTTTCATATTCACAGTAAACATGTCATGATTCAACAACTTCTTAATTTTGCACAAGAGGAAGATATATACACATTTATTTTCTGTAAATATGTAATGGTTTGATAATATTGCACAAGAAGACAGCAACTGCCACATATGTACACATTTACAGTAAACATGCCATGATTCAACAACAACATAATTTTACACAAGAAGACAGCAATACTATAAATAGGCACATTTATTTTCAGTAATATGTAATGATTTAATAACATTGAACAAGAAGACAGCAACTGCCACATATGTACATTTTCATATTCACAGTAAACATGTCATGATTCAACAACTTCTTAATTTTGCACAAGAGGAAGATATATACACATTTATTTTCTGTAAATATGTAATGGTTTGATAATATTGCACAAGAAGACAGCAACTGCCACATATGTACGCATTTATAGTGAATATCTATTGATTCAAAGAAGATTGGGGAGACAGAAGGCAGCAAGTTAGCAACTGCCCTTTTTAATGTATTTTTTCTTAAATATACAGAGTCAGAGAGCGCCGCTGTACATAAATATATACAGAATAATTTCTTTTTGTTTCTAAAAATGCCTGACCGGACAACGACCTTTGATTTTTTATCCATTTGTTTTCTTATTAAAAAAACCAAAAACAGTTACACTTTCCATTTTGCTATGTAAATACTTTCTTCACACATAAGTTGACGTATTGAAAAATAAAGTCGTACACAACTAATAATGTTCTATTTTCGAGGCTATGCTTTTTAAATAGTCAGCTGACCAGCTGGTCGCGTTCATTGTTCCAAGTTAAATGAAATATTGTCCATTCGGCTGTCTGCATTGAGATCGGTCATAACATCAGTCAAGTGAGAAAGGCACATTAAAGGAACCCAGGATTGTATCAAATACGTAAGTAAACATTGAAATGCGAAACAGGGCACCACATACATAAATAAGGGTTTCGCAGTAGGAAAGCAAGCGCTTTACCCAACCGAACTTTTAGTTGTCCAAGTGCATCTCGTTACTTGTAAAATTTATTTCTCCAACCCTCGAT
>LUCW03000046.1:0-11063 GCA_001586965.3 Sphaeroforma sirkka | reverse complement strand
TTGAAACACACCATTGTTTGTCGCATCGGTCCTGCAGGTGCCACTAAGTGGAAACCTCAACCGAATTCTTAGCTAAACTAGAGGAGTCTAAAGAGTTTGAACAAAAGCTCAAGACTCGTGTACAACACATGCACCCAACAAGATTTGTAGTCGAGGTAATGCCGATTGAAACGGCATTAGATCGTAAAAAACATGGAACTAGCTAAGGCCATGGATCAAAGACTCAAAACTCTAAGAGAACCTGAAGCTCGCACTCAACTACTTAAAGCGCTGCTTAAAAAACAGCCAGGAGTTGCAGAAACAACTGAAGAAGATACTTCAACAATCCAATGTTGTCAATTATGTATCTCAGAGTCTACCCCTCCTGATACTGAGGTTGCCCTTTCCAACAGGACTATGGTTCATCCAGCCAGCGTTACGCAGAATCTGACTGACTTAGAGGAGCTCGAAAGTAGAGTTAAAATTATACATAATTTAACGCATCGAGCATATGAGCATACTTATAAAATGGCTATTCGTGCAGGGCTTGATCACCCGGCGCTGAAAGAAACCATACGTGAAGTATACCGACGCTGTACTGATTGTGAAAAGAACCAGATCAAGCGATACGGTTGGGCACCCCTAAAAGTGTGACAGAAGACCAACCGATGCGCCGAGTCATAGTCGATTTGGTTAAACTCCCGCGATCCAAGCATACTGGCGATGTATATATCTGTCATTTCTTATGTGTGGCTTCGGGCTATAACTTGCTTTATGCAATACCGAACAAACGTCCACAAACAGTGGCAGAATTATGCTATCACGTCTTTAATAACTTCGGTTTCCCCGAGTACTATGTTCTGATAACGGTAGTGAGTTTTGTACCGACGTAATGGAGGCACTTATACTCGTATCAGGCATGACCCATAGGCGTGGTGTTCCTTACAAACCTCAAACGCAGGGTGCAAATGAGACACGTCATAGAGAACTTAAGAAAATCTTGCGTACCGCACTAGACGACGTTGAGGATATGTGGCCTTATCATTTGAAATGGGTTCAGACTCAAATGAATAACTGCATGAATCCTCAAACTGGAACACTCCCGTTTCACTATTTCTTTGGCCGCTATAGTGAATTACAAGCAACGTTTGATAAAACTGCGCCCGAGAAACACGCTACCCCGTGGCTACAAAAGATCGAGCATATGCAGAACGTTGTTTACCCTGTTTACTCGAGCACAAGAATCGCGTCCTACTTAAAGCGTATGACCGATGGAATAACACTAAGAACATTGTTCAGTTCAAAGTCGGCGATTACGTTAACATTATAAATCGAAACGCCAACGTTACCGAACTCTCTTCTAAGACGATAGGACCTTTTTGTTATTTCCTACCATGATGAGAAGAGTGATACTTACGAAGTGAATAACATTGATGGTACTAGCGCAACCAATCTAGGCACTCACCGTATCCCTACCTCCGAACTCTCATTCGCTCGCCTCATTTGATTCTGATATACCAGTTATGGAGTCACAAGTCAAAGATATAATTGATAAAACATCCGAAGACGGTTACACTTACTACAAGACCCGTTTCATGGATGGGACAGTAGCTTGGCTAACCTCCGATGCATTTCGTGAATCTCGCGACTTTCTTCGTATCGTTAATAAGAAATGGAATAAGCGTTTACATAAGAACACACGAGATAAACGAAAAGGGTTTCTCAGGTGACTACAAACCCTGACGGATCTGAAATTCCCTATTTGCCACCTACTTCCTACGTGACTAAACTTTCTGATCTGCTTACCAACAGTGCAGAAAAATTGTTCAAACTTACTTACTAATGAAGAACAGCCTTTGGCTATTACCTTACCAAATAATAAACGTAAGGCGCCTACATCGGAAATGGTTACTGGACCAAATACTAAACGACATAGAGTACAACATGAGTCTTGAACTCGTACATATAGGCACATACTTACTCGATAAGTCATGACTGCATTAACGGATGATGCAGATGATTGGCCGTACCATCTTAAATGGGTACAAACACAAATGAACGAGTGTGCTGATCCGGTTACAGGAACTACACCCGCTCACTATATTTGTGGCAGATATAGTGAGTTAAAATACCCTATAACAAGGATGAACCTGATCGCCATGAGTTACCATGGTTAAAAAAGGTACAACGTATACATAACGTTGCATACTCTTGCTTGCAAGAAACACGTAATATAGCCTTATTAAAAAGGCAAAACAGATAGAACACTACCAAGAAGATATCAGAGTATCAGGTTGTAGAAATACGGCCTCCGGTCAGTCTAAAATATCAAGATCAATTGAGATAATACATTGGTTTTATTTTGTATTTTTAAATAATTTAGTACAAGCTCTTTTTTCAATATTTCCAAAGTGTTCTAAATTCACTTTGATGGCTCCAATAGCCTGAGTATTTGGTATGACTCATCTACTTGGACCTATTTGAGACATTAGTAGATGTAGGATATTATAAAACTAAATTTTATAATCTCCGAACTACTACTTATAGATTTTGGTCCTCCCGCCAATCTCCAAAATCCAATAAGTCTTTTTTTTTTTTTTAACTTTTCTTCAGATGGAACTTTATTTATATCAGCTAATGTATTAACGTGACTTACGTTATTATGTTTATTTACAAATTAGGCAAGTGGTCATGAACACTTAGTACTTCTAGTGAAAATTATTCAATAAAGAACAGCTAGAGGTACGCCCTGTGTGATCGAGGATATTTAGGCTCTTAACAAGAGGCAGTCCCGATCATTCTTACACAAACTACCATTGCTAAATCCTAACTGACTAAATTGTATTTTAGTTTGTTATAGTTTGAAACCTAGTAATTTCCATCGAAGTTTACAAGGTTGATGACAGAGTTAACATCCGTCAACGCAGCTCTGATGCTACTGTATTAACATCTAAATGGATAGGTCCATATATAATCTCAGTAGCAGACACTAAAAGCGGAACGTACGAGGTTAATAACCCCGATGGTTCTAGTGCGCTTAATATAGGCACAAGTCGTATTCCGACTACTAGTCGACGATGAAAAATATGCGCTAAGTCGATTCGGGCCGGTGTTGACAAAACACTGTTACTATCGAATGTTCCATATATTTGCTTGCTGACCTATTAAGTAGAGTAGCCACCTCTGTGGTACGGATCGGGTCTGCGCCGTGTAGTGCCGCGGAATGGGTTAGTGCAGAGTACGAAATACCGAGAAGGACCAGGTTATCCGTCATAATCCGGTCGAGGAGCGAGGATGGGGGTCGGCCAATGCCGCACCAGACCACGAATGAATTCGGTATGTGTTGGCTGGCCTGGATCGAAACTATCATAGGCGGAACCAACAAGCGCGATGATTCGGTTTGAACCGAAATTGGGAAGTAGTACTTCAACAGCGTAATTAGCCAGAGTATGGGGAACATCTATTGAGGGGTCAGGAACGGGTGAGGGTACGGTGGTTCTTCAACATGCTGGAGAAAAGCCAAAGTGTTCGTGGAGGGTCCAGATTCCGTGGAAATCGTGGCACTCCTGTAATTGCTGAAGGAGGTCAGGGTCAATGGGCGGCAGTTTCGGGCCTACCAAGATGCGTCGAATCAGTTGTTGGATGCAGGTAAAGTGGCTGGTAGTGAACTTGTGGCTACCGGGGCAGATAGGGCAGAGACAGCCGTCGGTGCGGTAGTCGAGCAATGTGAACATGTACGTATTCGGTACAATCATAGCACAGAGCCGGATTGGTGTAGACTCGAAGCAGCGATTGAAGCTGTCGTGTCTGGCTGTGTCTCGGTTTGAGGTTGGCCGAATACCCATAACCAGTTGGTAGTAGTATTGGCGAAATTTCATCTAGCCGGAAATCGAATCTTTTTATTTTATCTTGTGCTTTACTATGACGGACCTAAAAACACATGACATCCAAAAATAAACGACAGCCTGCTTGATTGGTTCCAATCACTCCTCGCCCGCGTGTGAAGCAGAAAATAACGTATGAAAATACTTACCAATCAGGTTGCGTAAGCGGACATCCATCGAAGTAGACAATTAAGAAGTGGACAAGTTGTGAGGACTGACTCCTAAATCCCAATCCCGAATGTCGTCTGAAATACTTTGAATCACAGATCTGTGGTTAAAAAATATATATCAACATGTCAATGCTATCAATGATACATTGTTTTGAATTAAAAAAAGAAGTATTTTCTTTAAAAAAAGGAGTCTAGAGCTTTTTTGTTTGCCCCCACACGGCAAGGCCCCCCAGCGGCCCAGCCCCAGGTCCCCAGCCCAAGGCCTCTCTCTCTCAGAGAGAGATAGAGAGAGAGTGACTCAGTGAGGAGTTGAGGACTGAGGAGTGAGGGCCTGAGTAGTTACAGAGTACAGACAGTCTACAGAGTCACTCAGAGTGACAGAGTCTCAGTCACTCTGCTCTCAGAGTCTCAGACTGAATAACGAATTCCGGATAAGATATTCTGACGGATTTATTTATATATTGCAACGCGATTTATGGAACATGGAGTTAGGAGTATACTGGATAGACTTCACCAGTTTACTGTTCACCCTCGGCCTCTACTGTCTAATGACTAATCTGAGTAGTAAATAATTGAAAAAAAAAACAATGCTAAATTTAAAAAAACCCCCCTTTGTCTTAGGATAATTAATAATAATAATATAGTGTTTGACAGGCTACGCTGGTGACACTGTTGATACTTGATAGCCGTGATCAGGTCAAAGTCAACTCAAAATAGTGAGAATTATGATTGGCTGTCAGTGATTTCATGGCCCAATTGTCTCACAAGATAGGACATTTTAATGCGCAAACTTCCATAATATTGCTGACATCGATATAACCCGAATAAAATTTGTAAATAACCTTTGTTGTTGGGGTTTTTTTTTTGTAATATATATATATATATATATATATATATATATGTATATTATATATATATATATATATATATATATATATATATATATATATATATATATATATATATATATATATATATATATATATATATATTACATAATATATATTATATATATATTATATATTTGTATATTACATATTATTGTTGTATATATAACTATGAATACATATATTGGTCAATTGCCATTATTATATATATATATATATGACAACATATTGGCTTGGCCGGCTGGCCAGTATATTAATTGTGTGGCTGGCATACATATGTACATGTATTGTATATCATGGCCATTGTTGGCTGTATTGTTGTTGACTATTGGCATGGCCATACGCTGTTATGGCCATTGTTAATATTGTCATTGTGGTTGGCCAATGATGTGTATTGACATTGTGGCAACACATTGGCAATGCCAATGTTGCCAATGATTACAGCACATTGGCATTGTCATGAGCTGTTACATTGTTGTGTATGGTGCATTATTGTGCCAGCATTATGTGTGTTACGTGTTATTGTGTATTCGCACATTAGCATGTATTAATATTATTATACACATTGGCTGGTTGACATGTATTGCCATTACATTATTGTACTGTAATTGGCTGTTATTGTGAATGTTGTTGTGACATTACGTTGTTATTGACACATTACATGTAATGATTCCACACACACATGATGTATTACATTGTACATTGTAACGTGGCCAATATTATTATGGCTGTGGATAATAATACATACAATAATATATGTTATTACATGTAATATTGTACTGATTGTGTGGCTGGTCAACAATAACACATGACATGTGTGTATCATTATTGGCCATTGTGGCTATTACATGGCATATTGGTGTGTGCCACATGGCATGATTGGTCATTGTGTGTCAACATTGACGCATTATTACGTTGCCAATGTATGTGTGTGGTTGATTGGCCACAACACATACGCATACATACAATGTGGCACATTGGCCATACATAATATTATTATTATCATATTATTGCATATGTGGTGTTGTTATGGTTGCTGTTGGCTATGCATTGTTACATGTGGTTGTATTGGCTGTATGTATTATTATAACATTGTATTATTAATATTATTAATATATTATACATATGTCTGTATGTTATTATAATAATAATATGTATATATTATTATATATATACACATATTGGCTATATGTATTATGTTGATACATATGTTATCCATGCATATGCCATATATATATATATATATATATGTAATACATATAGCTATTATGTATATATATATAATATATATATATTATATTATATATATATATATATATATATATATATATATATATATATATATATATATATATATATATATATATATATATATATATTAAAATAAATAAATATTCATAAGCCTTCTGCCCTTCTCTCTCCCCCCACTATTTTTTAAAATAAAAAAGTACATTGTCTACACGCAAGTGAGAGGGAAAAGTATTTTTATTTTAGTTTAAAAAATTACATAAATAATAATGAATAAATAAATAAATAGGGGTTCCCAGTTCCCAGTTCCCACTTCCCAGTGAGTCAGTGACCCAGTCGTGAGTCAGTGACCCAGTCGTGAGTCGGCCAGTCCCACACTCCTACTTCTAGTAACCAGGGCCAGGGGACAGAGTAGTCAGTAGGGTCAGTGTCTCAGTCTGACACTCTAACTCCCACTTCTCAACATGTTCTCGCCCTCTCGCCTCTTGGTTCTGCCTTCAGTGACTTTGCATTTCGAAGAATAAAAAAAAGTAAAAAAAAGGGAAATGGTTACGTTGGAAACCAGTACAAAACCAATGCCCGAAAGCCAAAAAGCCAAATCAACCTCATTAATTTAAAAAATACTAAATGAGTCGATAAAATACTGGGAAGGTAGAATGATTCCTACACATGTCGTTTACTCTTGGGGTTACAGACATGTTGTGAACTTGTGCCATGTCGGTTATTTTTTTGTGTAACGTCATTCGGTCCTTCGGACGTATTTCGATCACCCATCGGCGGCAGCCGCTGCTAGTCCACCGGCCACAGTCCACCTCACTCCAGTCTCCAGTTCTTCACACTCCAGTCTCCAGTCTCCACCATAATATTTTGAATTTCACTTCCTTTTGTCTCTCTCTACTACTCTATTTGGTTAAAATATATATATATATACTGAGAGTCTCTCAGAGCAGAGAAGAACAATGACTCTCTCCTTATATTTTTGCTTTTAACACAGGAGGTTCGGCTGCCCCTGAATAGATCAATAGATTTGTTGCCTAAGAGAGAGAGAGAGAGAGAGAGAGAGAGAGAGGGTCATAACTCATAACTCACAACTCATAACTTACACATGAGTTATGACATTGACTTTGTCATTTGTCCTTCTATTCTTCAAAAATACAAGGCCTCTACAGGCTCTATTATAGCTAGAGTAGCAATCGCCAGTGTCTAAAAGATGGTTTACGACAATGTCGCGGAATATTGTTTTTAGTAAACGTATCGTATTCTACTAGAGTTTAGGGATTTAAATAAGGCCAATGTCTCGACATTTTTGTTTTTCAGTATCGACTTGGGCCCTGACCTCTGGGGCCCTGGGCTGTCTGTCCAAACAGTTCCAGCCCCAGACGGCCAGACCACAGTCCAGTGTCCACAGGGCCCAGGAAATATGAGTATAGACTCTCTCTCTACTACTCAGTATATCTTTTTTAAAACATATTATAGAGTAGAGAACTAAAGACTCTACTCTAGTCTCTCTCTGTAGAGAGATAGATAGATAGAGAGAGAGAGAGAGAGAGAGAGAGAGAGAGAGAGAGAGAGAGATAACTGATAAAGTCTCTAATCTGTGAGAGGATTTTGGTTTTTTAAATAACCAAGAAATAAATAAATAATCAAACTTGAGTCTTGAGATTAGCACCTTTGTCCTATTTCTGAAAACGATTCGTTGTACAATGTACAGTTTCTATTTCTTTAGTACAAAATGTCTGGTGGCTAAGCTCATTATTACGTTTTTAAATGGGGGTACGGAATAGAAGTTTTACGCAAACACAAATTTATTCAATATTATAACGTTATAACGGATATAATGAGTTCGGAAGGGCCTACCTAAAATCATTTTCTAGGATGATTTGTATAGTAAAAATGGTAAACACTCAAATCTTTAGACCCGCAAGGTGCACCTGTGAGCATTCAAAGAACCGTATATGGAATAAAAGTTGAACGTAAATGTAAATTTACTCGATTTATCGGACACAGTTTGAGGTTAGCCTCTGGTGGGATTTGGAACTTCAGAATTGTTTTTAAAAACAAAACACAACCAAAAAACGTTTGTCATACGAAAAAACAAAATAGACTGAAAAGAGCTTATCTCTCTTGACTCTCGGCTCTCCGAGCTCCAGACCCGCGTGTGTACATATTCTGTAATTTCTATTTTTCAAGCTGGGGACTGAAAAAGCTTCTTTTTTACTCTTCGCCTCTATTTTAATAGCAGTAAATACGACTACGATTGTTGTTTGAGTGATATAAAATTTTATATATATTTATTTGTTTCAGTATCGAGTTTGTTTGCTCTGTCTTTGGTGTTTGTCAGTTGTCAGTTGTCACAAATTTATCATACATCATGTGTGTGGC
This sequence comes from Sphaeroforma sirkka, assembly GCA_001586965.3. Taxonomy (NCBI): domain Eukaryota; class Ichthyosporea; order Ichthyophonida; genus Sphaeroforma; species Sphaeroforma sirkka. The sequence goes on along the minus strand of LUCW03000046.1, from coordinate 2,513 downwards.
ACACTGGCACTGACTGTGGGTCTGTGAAACTGATATCGGTGTATGACTGTATGTAACTATGCATGACTGAAATTCTGAATGAGTGTATGAACTATGAACTATGATTTATCATTTAGCAGACTAGAGTAGAGAGCAGGTCAGTACTCAGCAGGATTGACAATAAGTACATTGTACTCCTTGAGTGAAACTGAGTCCCGGAGAGTAGTCCTACAAATAGTGTTCTTTATGTGACCATGTCGCAATCACGCAACTCGGAACTCGCAACTCGATTACTCTTGCTACTCTCACTGTGAGAGTGAGAGTTAAAATAACACTGCCTCGAAACTCACAACAATTCTCGCGGTTTGTACAGCCTTGAGCCTGTGGTACAAAGTGTCAAGGCCCAATTATTTTTAAATTCCCGGGACTGGGGCGAGTCAGCGGGGGGACTGGGGACTGGGGGCCTGTGGGGGAGTGGCCGACAGGCCGAGAGTGGGTGCAGTTCCGCGAGTGTGCGAGTGAGCGCCGGGACTGTTCGGCGTTGCCGCTTTGGGCCGACTTGGGCGTTGGGTCGCTTAATTTGAGTGTTCGTCTCTGATTCAGTTACAGAATTTCGGTTGGATTGGCGACTCGTGTGGGAGTGTGAAGCGTGAACTGTGAAGTGAATAGATGAACAGTTGGCAACCTCGTCTGCTGGTAAACATATTTTTTTATTAAAACACAAAGTAGCAACAATTCTGGTATATATATTTAGCAACAAAGCAAGGCAATGTTCATAAATACATTCATTTTAAACGAGATACACCTGACAAATAATTTAAAATCATCGCAAAGACGGTACGAAACAGGCAGCTAGCAGGAGTCGGGAAGAATCATACTAGGGCTATCTTATTACAAAGGACGATTCTGCTGTAAAGTATATGAGTTTATGTACGCAGCGCTCTTTACTTGAAAGAAAGACAACAAAAATCGACTATGTATAACGACGATTCGATTCAGAAGAAAAATATGAATACACATGATGCAGCGGTCACGGCAGAGAATCGATTAGGGCCTAGAAGGTCAGGGCGCTTGGACTTGGGTCAGATTGCTCAAGTTCAAACACTTTATTATAATGCTAACATTCGCGCTGTTGACGAGGAGCTATCCAGATTATTCACGCAATCGTTCGAAAATGTGAAGGTTGAGAGTGGTGCAAGGAGTAGCAGCACGATATGAACGAGTACTTTAAAAATATTAGGGTTCCTCTGGCTATATTTCTATCAGCTTCAGCTTAATAGAAGTTGAATTCATCCCACCACACCCACTGTGAGGCTCAGAAGTACTGCACCTTCGGCTCGGACGTAGCGAAGCTCGCACAACACGGAATCCGTAATATTAGCTCTGTGTCGACTTAGGAACACCGTCTGATAGCGGTTTGATCAGGGGATAGTTTACTGAAACAAGAATACTCGTCACGGATTTTGAAATTCGAGTATGCTTAGTAGGGTTATTTATGCCAGCCTCCGTTCGGGAATGGCTGGCAACAACAGCTCGTAGTTGTTGCAAGGTCTGTCCAAGAAGCTGTAACCATGTAATTTCTATCAAGATCGTTTAAGTAGGATGGTTGTCGACAGAATTCAGGTAAATGTGGCCATGTGTGCCAAAATACAATTAGCGATCAACTTAGTACAAAATAAAGCAACTTGCTATTTTTCTCTCGAATTTTTTATCGGCATATAAAAAAATAGTACCGAGGTGCACGTCCGGCACCTGAAAATGAAGGATGTTTGATTGATACTTCTTGCACCACTTTCAACACGAAGATGAGTGTGACTGCAACTCGTCAGGCTGGTTCACATTTGCACAACACAGATTTAGGACGCTTCAGCTCTCTGTTGTGACTATAGTGGTCTCTTGAGATAGCAGTTCTCGAGCCCAGATTATTAACTGTTTGATCACGAAAATTTGACAATGAAGAACTAAATCATATATCCAATCTTTTCGTCAGCTTGTCTGAGTTTATTTTAAGAGGCATATGTCTACTTGTCTGAGTTAATCTTAGAAAGTTGAGATTCATAATCGATGAACTAGAACCATATATCCAACCATATATCCGTCTCTTCGTCCACTTGTCTGAGTTTATCTTATATGACATGATTCGCATGGTAATGGTTGAGATTTATAAACAAAGAAGGTCATGGTTGAGATTCATAAACAATGAGTGGTCATGGTTGAGATTCATAAATGAAGAGTTGAAGTTCATAAAAAAAGAAGAACTAGGTCATACAATCAATCTCTTCGTCCACTTGTCTGAGTTTGTCTTAAAAAAATGCATGATTTGCGTGGTCACGGAAAGTTGAGATTCATAAACAACGAAGAACTAGAACATATAAACAATCTCTTCGTCCACTTGTCTGAGCTTATCTTAAAAAACATGTCATGATATTCTGTTTATAATTGCTCCCCGGTCGCTGTATATTTATACAGAGGCCCATAAAAGGACAACATGTGGGTGCATAAAACTACTACATACATAGATACATACTTAGATA
>LUCW03000045.1:20000-52258 GCA_001586965.3 Sphaeroforma sirkka | reverse complement strand
ACTTAACACCTTTTTTGAAGCATGCACGTGACCGTGAATTTCTAGAGTCTCGCAAGTTCTTTTGGTGAACGATACCAATATTCGAGGTGCTCTAGCTCATACGGACACACATATGAATACTGGATGGGTGGTCGTACCTATACTGGCGAATATTTATTAATTTGTCAGATGATGGAGACTCTGGGAGCTAACCTTCTTTTAAGAAAGTCAATGATGACATCATCGCCTATGGTGATTTGCGATCTATGCCTTGGTCTGTCTTTGAGAAGATAGTTCACAAGCATACCAATTCCTCTACTAGAGTACTTAGTACCACGAGCTACACCCAGCCCACTAAGCGAAACGCAGTAGAGACTAATACTGCGCGTAGTTCTAAGAAACCTCGCACTACTACTGGAGGGGGTACTGGCTCTACTTCTACCGAACCGAAAGGTGATAAGAAGGTGAGAGCGCCTTGCAAGAAGTGTGGTTACAACCTCACAAAACGTAATGGCAAGTGGAATGGTAGACACGACCCTGTTAAGTGTGCACCAGGCAAGCCAGATTTTGGACACTATATGAAAGAGTGTGCTACTTGCAAGGGTACTAACGGTTGGCACAAAGAGGAGTGCAAGGACTTACCAGACGTCCAAGTTAAGCACTGACAGTACCATATGTGCGCACTAGAGCAAGATTATGAGAAAATGTTCAATAAAATCTATACCAAAGGAGATGAACGTATCTTTCAAACAGTTTTCGTAAATGGAGAAAAAAGTTATGGCACTATTTGATCCAGGGGCTGAAGTCTCTGCTATCTCATGCCGAGTAGCCTACGCTACAGATATATGGCTGTCCATAACGAAACAACTGATTTAATCTTGGGAAATGGCAAAGTTACTACTTGCGAACAAGCCATTGACTATGCACACATAATGCTGTCAGATAGAAGAGAAGTGAAGACTCACCTAATCGTTACTGACATGTCTCAGAAATACGATTTAATTATAGGTATGACTGATCTTCTCAGTTTAGGTATAACACTCACTGGTCTGCCTAATGGGCTAGACCCGAATAAAGATCAGTCAGATGATAATATGTTAAAGATACCTAAACCTCCGGAAGGTGAAGCAAAGGATATGATTCCGCACTTCACCGATATAATTATGGACTTAATTATACAAAACAGGAAGATTGCAATAACTGACTGGTGTATGTTTAAGTTCTCTAATGGGTACGTTAGACTTGACTTAACAAACGTCGACTTCTCTAAGTTAAAGTGTCCTTCACATAACTACGTGAGTTGGAGACACAAAGACGTTGTCAAAACCCAAATCGAAGATTGGTTAAAACAGGGTCTAATTGAAATCAATTATGATGCAACCCCAGTTAACTTAGCTCTCTTAGCGGTCGATCAATATAAATCTGATGGAACGTTTAGTAAAACAAGAATAGTACTAGACCTGTCGCCAATCAACAAACTAATTCCGCAACATAGTTTTCCCTTACCTAAGATAAGCGAGATACTACGCAAAATGGAGGGTGCGACTATCTTTTCCAAGATAGACTTAAAAGCTGCATTCCATCAACTACAAATATATCAGCCTCATAGGAAATACTTTTTTCCTTTACTTGGCAAGGTAAGAAGTACCAGTTTAAAGGTGCACCTGAAGGCTTACACATGTTACCTTCTTTCTTCCAACAAGTTATGATGGAACTATTTGCGGACCTGTCGTATAACGTATCAGTCTATTTAGATGATATAGTTATCTTTACAAAGACAGCACATGAACATGCTAAACTCGTTAAAGAAGTCTTAAAGCGACTTAATCATGCTAAACTTAAGATTAACGAAGACAAGTGTTCTTTGCTAAAGATACTATACACTTACTTGGCTACAAAGTATCTGCAGCAGGGGTAGAAATTGATCCTGGCAAGAAACAGTTTCTGTTGGATTTATCAACACCAATTACTGGAAGAGATGTGAACTCTGTGTGTGGGTTTGTTAACTTCTTCTCGGATTCGGTACCGCATCTTTCTCATTACTTAAAGCCTTTCAGTCACCTACGGCTGCACAAAGGACCTTTGGGAAAGCTTTGGACTAAAGAATGTGATGATGCATTTAAACTAGTCAAAAGTAAAGTAATGGACGCACCCATCATGCAGTACCCTGTGGATGGTGTCCCATTCCAAGTAGCAACCGACGCTTCAGATCGAGCGGTAGGTGGAGTGCTTTACCAAACGATAAATGGTAAACCGCGCTACATACAATTCTTTTGCAAGAGTTATAATAAGAGTCAACGGAATTACCCTACTGTTAAACAAGAGCTCCTTGCTATAGTTACTGCGCTAAGACAGTTTAAAGACTACCTTTATGGAAGTTACTTTACTGTCGCCTGTGATCAAAAGTCTTTTTAACATACTTAAAAGATATGAACCCTGATTCACAGTTGGTGAGCCGCTGGCATGACATTATTGCCAAGTTCGCTTTTAATATAACACACATACCAGGAATACATAACCATCTTCCTGACATGCTCTCTCGACTTGTGCCCGACTACCAGAAAACAGTCAAAGAGTTATTAGCAACCGATTGGATGCTAAATAAGAAATGGTTTAACCTCGCTCAATCACGATGGGGTCCATTTACTGTTGATATGTTCGCCGCAGAACATAACAAACAGGTTTCTGAATATAGGTCGTTGACTCATCCTAAAGGTGATGCATTTCAGCTTGACTTATCAAAAGCATAATGCGTGGGCTAACCCACCTTGTCAACTTATCGCACAGTTGTTAAATTATGTTAATATTACTAAATCTACCATTACGCTGTGTTGTCCCTTACGTAACTCCGACCCATGGATACGTGATTTAATTAATATGATTCAAGACGAACCTATTTATGTCGACCGTGAAACCGACACGTTCTTGTATCAGGGATCCTATTCTATTAAGAAGACGCCTTGGAAACACACCATTGTTTGTCGCATCGGTCCTGCAGGTACCACTAAGTGGAAACCCTCAACCGAATTCTTAGCTAAACTAGAGGAGTCTAAAGAGTTTGAACAAAAGCTCAAGACTCGTACAACACATGCACCCAACAAGATTGTGAGTCGAGGTAATGCCGATTGAAACGGCATTAGATCGTAAAAAACATGGAACTAGCTAAGTCCATGGATCAAAGACTCAAAACTCTAAGAGAACCTGAAGCTCGCACTCAACTACTTAAAGCGCTGCTTAAAGAACAGCCAGGAGTTGCGAAACAACTGAAGAAGATACTTCAACAATCCAATGTTGTCAATTATGTATCTCAGGACTCTACCCTCCTGATACTGAGGTTGCCCTTTCCAACAGGACTATGGTTCATCCAGCCAGCGTTACGCAGAATCTGACTGACTTAGAGGAGCTCGAAAGTATAGTTAAAATTATACATAATTTAACGCATCGAGCATATGAGCATACTTATAAAATGGCTATTCGTGCAGGGCTTGATCACCCGGCGCTGAAAGAAACCATACGTGAAGTATACCGACGCTGTACTGATTGTGAAAAGAACCAGATCAAGCGATACGGTTGGGCACCCCTAAAAAAGTGTGACAGAAGACCAACCGATGCGCCGAGTCATAGTCGATTTGGTTAAACTCCCGCGATCCAAGCATACTGGCGATGTATATATCTGTCATTTCTTATGTGTGGCTTCGGGCTATAACTTGCTTTATGCAATACCGAACAAACGTCCACAAACAGTGGCAGAATTATGCTATCACGTCTTTAATGACTTCGGTTTCCCCGAGTACTATGTTCTGATAACGGTAGTGAGTTTTGTACCGACGTAATGGAGGCACTTATACTCGTATCAGGCATGACCCATAGGCGTGGTGTTCCTTACAAACCTCAAACGCAGGGTGCAAATGAGACACGTCATAGAGAACTTAAGAAACTCTTGCGTACCGCACTAGACGACGTTGAGGATATGTGGCCTTATCATTTGAAATGGGTTCAGACTCAAATGAATAACTGCATGAATCCTCAAACTGGAACACTCCGTTTCACTATTTCTTTGGCCGCTATAGTGAATTACAAGCAACGTTTGATAAAACTGCGCCCGAGAAACACGCTACCCCGTGGCTACAAAAAAGATCGAGCATATGCAGAACGTTGTTTACCCCTGTTTACTGAGCACAAGAATCGCGTCCTACTTAAAGCGTATGACCGATGGAATAACACTAAGAACATTGTTCAGTTCAAAGTCGGCGATTACGTTAACATTATAAATCGAAACGCCAACGTTACCGAACTCTCTTCTAAGACGATAGGACCTTTTGTTATTTCCTACCATGATGAGAAGAGTGATACTTACGAAGTGAATAACATTGATGGTACTAGCGCAACCAATCTAGGCACTCACCGTATCCCTACCTCCGAACTCTCATTCGCTCGCTCATTTGATTCTGATATACCAGTTATGGAGTCACAAGTCAAAGATATAATTGATAAAACATCCGAAGACGGTTACACTTACTACAAGACCCGTTTCATGGATGGGACAGTAGCTTGGCTAACCTCCGATGCATTTCGTGAATCTCGCGACTTTCTTCGTATCTTTAATAAGAAATGGAATAAGCGTTTACATAAGAACACACGAGATAAACGAAAAGGGTTTCCTCAGGTGACTACAAACCCTGACGGATCTGAAATTCCCTATTTGCCACCTACTTCCTACGTGACTAAACTTTCTGATCTGCTTACCAACAGTGCAGAAAAATTGTTCAAACTTACCTAATGAAGAACAGCCTTTGGCTAATACCTTACCAAATAATAAACGTAAGGCGCCTATATCGGAAATGGTTACTGGACCAAATACTAAACGACATAGAGTACAACTGAGTCTTGAACTCGTACATATAGGCACATACTTACTCGATAAGTCATGACCGAAACCGTTTTTTTACTTTGGTTTTCGCTTTACCAACTAGATCGTATCTTAACGTACGTTCGTAGTTCTAAAAGCTACTGGGGGCTATGTAGAAATACGGCCTCCGGTCAGTCTAAAATATCAAGATCAATTGAGATAATACATTGGTTTTTATTTGTATTTTAAATAATTTAGTACAAGCTCTTTTTCCAATATTTCCAAAGTGTTCTAAATTCACTTTGATGGCTCCAATAGCCTGAGTATTTGGTATGACTCATCTACTTGGACCTATTTGAGACATTAGTAGATGTATGATATTATAAACTAAATTTTATAATCTCCGAACTACTACTTATAGATTTTGGTCCTCCCGCCAATCTCCAAAATCCAATAAGTCTTTTTCTTTTTTTAACTTTTCTTCAGATGGAACTTTATTTATATCAGCTAATGTATTAACGTGACTTACGTTATTATGTCTATTTACAAATTAGGCAAGTGGTCATGAACACTTAGTACTTCTAGTGAAAATTATTCAATAAAGAACAGCTAGAGGTACGCCCTGTGTGATCGAGGATATTTAGGCTCTTAACAAGAGGCAGTCCCGATCATTCTTACACAAGCTACCACTGCTAAATCCTAACTGACTAAATTGTATTTTAGTTTAATATAGTTTGAAACCTAGTAATTTCCATCGAAGTTTACATAGGTTCAGACTCAAATGAATAACTGCATGAATCCTCAAACTGGAACACTCCCGTTTCACTATTTCTTTGGCCGCTATAGTGAATTACAAGCAACGTTTGATAAAACTGCGCCCGAGAAACACGCTACCCCGTGGCTACAAAAGATCGAGCATATGCAGAACGTTGTTTACCCCTGTTTACTCGAGCACAAAAATCGCGTCCTACTTAAAGCGTATGACCGATGGAATAACACTAAGAACATTGTTCAGTTCAAAGTCGGCGATTACGTTAACATTATAAATCGAAACGCCAACGTTATCGAACTCTCTTCTAAGACGATAGGACCTTTTGTTATTTCCTACCATGATGAGAAGAGTGATACTTACGAAGTGAATAACATTGATGGTACTAGCGCAACCAATCTAGGCACTCACCGTATCCCTACCTCCAAACTCTCATTCGCTCGCTCATTTGATTCTGATATACCAGTTATGGAGTCACAAGTCAAAGATATAATTGATAAAACATCCGAAGACGGTTACACTTACTACAAGACCCGTTTCATGGATGGGACAGTAGCTTGGCTAACCTCCGATGCATTTCGTGAATCTCGCGACTTTCTTCGTATCTTTAATAAGAAATGGAATAAGCGTTTACATAAGAACACACGAGATAAACGAAAAGGGTTTCCTCAGGTGACTACAACCCCTGACGGATCTGAAATTCCCTATTTGCCACCTACTTCCTACGTGACTAAACTTTCTGATCTGCTTACCAACAGTGCAGAAAATTGTTCAAACTTACTTACTAATGAAGAACAGCCTTTGGCTATTACCTTACCAAATAATAAACGTAAGGCGCCTACATCGGAAATGGTTACTGGACCAAATACTAAACGACATAGAGTACAACATGAGTCTTGAACTCGTACATATAGGCACATACTTACTCGATAAGTCATGACCGAAACCGTTTTTTACTTTGGTTTTCGCTTTACCAACTAGATCGTATCTTAACGTACGTTCGTAGTTCTAAAAGCTACTGGGGGGCTATGTAGAAATACGGCCTCCGGTCAGTCTAAAATATCAAGATCAATTGAGATAATACATTGGTTTTATTTGTATTTTAAATAATTTAGTACAAGCTCTTTTTCCAATATTTCCAAAGTGTTCTAAATTCACTTTGATGGCTCCAATAGCCTGAGTATTTGGTATGACTCATCTACTTGGACCTATTTGAGACATTAGTAGATGTATGATATTATAAACTAAATTTTATAATCTCCGAACTACTACTTATAGATTTTGGTCCTCCCGCCAATCTCCAAAATCCAATAAGTCTTTTTTTTTTTTTTTTTTTTCTTCATATGGAGCTTTATTTATATCAGCTAATGTATTAACGTGACTTACGTTATTATGTCTATTTACAAATTAGGCAAGTGGTCATGAACACTTAGTACTTCTAGTGAAAATTATTCAATAAAGAACAGCTAGAGGTACGCCCTGTGTGATCGAGGATATTTAGGCTCTTAACAAGAGGCAGTCCTGATCATTCTTACACAAGCTACCACTGCTAAATCCTAACTGACTAAATTGTATTTTAGTTTAATATAGTTCGAAACCTAGTAATTTCCATCGAAGTTTACAATAGTTTAAAACATAGAAATATCCATCGAAGTTTACAGTAACACAATGCTTTTCTTCCATTTGAGGTCTAAGAATCGAAATGTATCGCCTTTTTGGCACAGCTTGGTCAGAGACACATCACCTACAATTACCGCTTGTCTTAGGCCACCAACACCCACTATACGTGCTCAATAACCTCTGAACTGAATGCACAAACGACTAGACTTCGCTTGTTATGATTATAAGCATGTGCTTGTGTGGAAAAAAAAATGACTATGCTCATTTTTATTGACAGTTCGGTATTATTTTGGTCTTGACACCAATTCACCATTGTCCACCAGTAAGTTTGTTTCTAAACTGCTTCACTTTTACTGGGCTATGATAAGGTTGTTTCCAATCATCTACTTGATAAGCTTTTGCAATTGAGCTACCCTTCATTGACAACGACATTCTCAGATTATCATTTACTGACGTCGCCCGTCACTGGCCGTCAGTCATCAGCCTGTCAGGCGTCAGACGTCAGTCGTCAGTAACTTGCTATCAGCTCGGGGTTCATTGTTTTTAAAAATATATAAATAAAAAAAAAATAGGATCAAGTAAACTGTGGCGATTTTCAAATGAACGTTTTTCACTGGGTGGGTTAGCTTTTATTATTTAAAAAACTACCCTTTTATCGGTGTTTGTTGTTTTACAGATGTAAATACTAAATAAATACCACTGCCAGACAGTGTCAGATATGGCGCTGAGAATTAAAATACATTCACAGCCACGCGGCACACGCCCACACCACAGCCCACCAGTGACTAGTAAGTTGACCACTGACTCTAGTCCACTACGGCCAGATACCCACAAGTCCACCAGTCACCACTTCACCAGTCACTACTCGCCAGTCGCCAACTCGCCACCAGTCACCAGTCACCAGTCACCATTCACAAGAGGTACCAGAATCAAGTTTTGGCACATCGTGTGGTGTCTGTACGACACATTTGTCTGATAAACAACTTTTCTGTCGCCAACAGCCCGACACACGATGAAAAACAACAACTTTTTTGTTCTGAAAAAGTTGAGCGTTTCTGGCAATCTCAATCTGGCTTCGGCATTTTGCTTTTGTTCTTTTTTTTAAAAAACAAATAAAATAGAAACAAACAATCAAACAACAAAATTTTGGAATTATTTTGAAACATATGTAGCTATGTACATATAGTGAAAAAAAACAAAAAAACTTGTATGTTTATTATCAAACAAAAAGTATTTGTTCATAGCTTTCTGAAAATTGAACTTCAGAAGTAAACTATGATTTGATTCTATTTTTAAAAAAAGAAAAAAAGAAAAAAAGAACAGGCTATGTACAGTACATACATATAACATTTAAAATAAATAAATAAATACATAAAACTCTTACTATGTATTATAAGATCAGGGTTTTATAAAAACAAATACTTTGACACTTTGAAACCAGTCCAAAGTCCAAACTCCAGAGTCTAGAGTCCGGAGTTCAGAGTAAGGAAATTTTATTTTTTTAAACATTGATTATTCTTTTAAAAAATAGAACAAAATTGTTTCTCCGACTCTCCGATTCTCTCCGCTCTCGCAGTCTCGCCCGCCTCTCGAGTCTCGATTCTCTGAAAGTCTCCAGTCTACTCTCCATACTCCACAATCCACAGCTAAAAGCTCATTACGTTATGGGGGTACGGAATCGAGGTTGAACGTAAACGCATATTTATTCAACTTTAAAACGGTATAACGGTTAAAATGTGATCAGAAAGGCCTACCTAAGTTCTTTTATAGGACTGGAATGTATGTTGAAATTGGTACACACTTCAGTTTTTAGACCCACAAGATACACCTATAGTACCTATAGTATGCATAAAACAGACCGCATATGAAATAAAAGTTGAACGTAAACGTATATTTATTCGATTTAGATACGTTTTAACGGAAAACGGTTTAAGGTCAGGACTCCACAGTCCATATTCCACAGCCCATACTCCACGCTCCACGCTCCACGCCCACGGTGTCTAAACGGCAAACTCTATTTATATATAACAGGACAAGTGAGTCGCGAGAAGCCTCAATTCTCCATTGTCCAATACATTTAAATATATACACATATTTAGTCATCAGTCAGTGAAACACACCTAAAGTCCAGAACTCCAGACATATTACGTCATAATCTATCCTTTAAAAAAATAGAGAGAGGAGAGAAGTCAACTCGGAAGTGAGGGACATACCGATAATCGATAGTCATGATGATGACTTGCTCTTGAAAAATACACGAAGTCCTCTCATTTTAGTTTTCACTTCTACCTCTCGCCTAGAATCTACTCTACTTTTCTCAAGAGTCAGGACTCGGGCCTGAGGGCCTGAGGCCTAAGGCTCTGAGCCCAAATCGCCCCCAAACCTTCAGGCGTGGGGCCCTGGCCCTTGGCCCACAGGCCCTGACCCTTGGCCCACAGGCCCTGACCCCCAGGTACCACTGCTGTACCAGTGTCCACAATTGATGACCATCAGTGATCCGACATCAGACATCTGCTATTGTCACCTTTTTATTAAAAAAAATGAATCCATCATCATATTTGTTTTTTATATAAAATATAAAGAAAAAGAAAAAAGAAGGCTAAATATGTATGCATCTGGTCAGGTATGCGTAGCCCTATGCAGCTCATTACTTGAACGTAAACGCATCTATCAATTTTTAAAACGCTATAACGGTTATAATGCCGAGGACCTACCTAAGTTATATTATAGGACACACCTAAATTTTTAGAACTGCAAAAGTGCACCTACGTACATAAAAAAGACCGTATGTAAAATAAAAGATGAACGTAAACGTGTATTAATTCGATTTACAGAAGGGTATTTTTAAAATACGGAAAATTGGTTGAGGTTAGCTATGATGTATTTATGCGTGTCATTAAATATTAGGGTTTTGTCCCTATATTTGTTTTTAAAAAAAGAAGAAAATTGCTCTCTGTGAACTGGTTACTGAACACTGTGAAGTGTGAATGTTCAACGTGAGATCGTTTGTACGTATTTTACTATTTTTACAACAATAATACTACATACAAACATTAAAAAAAACACTAAATAGTATAAATTTTTCTAAAAAAACAAAACAAAACATATACGATAAATCGACAATATTTAGATGCAGTTTGTTTGACTCTTGGACTTGATATTGCTCCCCAGACTGGCCCAGAGCCCCAGAGGAATATTAGAGAATAGAGACCTGAGAGGCTGAGACTATCAGTCGGAATGTATCAGCTGACTTTTTGTTTTCCCCAGAGAATAAAAAAACGTATTGAAAAAACAAATACAAGAGTGATAATTAAATAGTAAATATGTATTTAAATCACATGGCTGTTAGTGTTGGCTGAGACTGTGAGAGCCTGAGACCTTGAGTCCTGTAGAGTGTAGAGTGTGGACTTTGGTGTGTACCTGTGTGGTCTATGTATGGAGAGAATGCTTGAGTCCTAGAGGGACTGTGGTGTGTATCTGTGTGGTCTTTGTATAGAGAGAATGGACAGTTATCAAATATTTACACATACAGTGGGTCATCGCAAGCTGTCCACTTTTTAGATATCCACTTCGATAGATGTTCATTTTCATTCGCGTAGAGATCACATTTCTTTAAAGCACTATTAACGGCTCATACATTGGTTTTAACTACAATAGATAATATTAATTGGTATAAAAACAATATTAAGCATTTAATACCAATAAAACGCACTTTTGTTCTCGGACCACGCGGCCATAGCACCAGAAGCACTCAACAGTATTGCGGAAAATCACAAATATACACGCACAAATTAACGTATGCACAGCTTTTAAAAAAAATACAACTATTGACTAATTGACTATCGCAACTAAGCGCAAGTACAAAGTATTAGACATCGATAAGAAGGATAAGATGATTAAACCCTATCAGCGAAATAGACCCTGGACTTGAACAGGTTGATTGTTATATATTTAATTCACAAAGTCACGATCAGGACGCCACTTCCGATGGCGAAAGGCTCACTTAATTGCAAGAATGCCCACTCGATAAAGCAACTGAATGGATTGAGGATGGTTTGAGATACGCACAGTTCTTCTCAGCGAGTGGTAATATGAAAGTACTCGAGCTTCGTAAAGAATTACAACGAATGCGACGCAAAGTTTGTACAAACAAATCAGACGCAGATGGCTATGACAGACTTCTTCCCTGTGAAGCCTTAAGGAAAATTAAAATGGGAAATGAAAATAAAGATGAATATGTAAAATCAATCTCTATAATACGTACAAAATACGGTCTGTTTTTTAGACCTGGACTCGATAGGAGAGTAAAGGTAGCAAACATACGGTCGGATCGGCCGAAAGGCTCTCGGTCAACCAGATGGACGCTATGGATTTTGTGACGGTCAGGGACAGACAAGTTGCGAGGAGTCGAGGACCCACTGTACAAATATTTTTTTTTTGGTTATTTTACTTAACTTTTTTTTTCGGTTAATTAATAAATAAAAATAAGAATAAAACTAGTACTAATTCCCGCAATGACGCAGTCCCACTGTATCTGGCTGAGTAGAACTGTCAGTGAAGAGTTCATTCCCGAAATCCGTTTTAAAAAAGCGAATAGACAATTGGACATCGAGACTCGACTACTTCGAGTCCTCGACGAACAGAGTACAGTCTCACTATCAATAAAATATGTACTTTATTTTTGTAAAAAGAAGACTGTTGTTGCTACAAAACAAAAAATAACTAGCGAATTTGTACTTTGCAAGAGTCTAAAATCCAAATATCTCTCGCGCAGAGAATATTAGTAAAAGACTCTCTCGCTCTCTATGCTCAGACGCTCAGTATGCTGTAGGCTCACTAAAATCTACAATTCCAAACAATACTAAAAGAAAAGACTATCACTACTCTCTCACTCTCTACTGAGTCTACTCTCTACTAGAGAGAGCGTAGAGAGCAGTATTTGTATTTTTAACCTTGGAGCATGCTGCAGCATAAAAGTTGAAATTACGTCATCATCTAGTTTTGTGTACAACTGACTGTATATTTTGTTTATCTTTGTTTTTGTTTTTTTAAACACAATAAGAACATTATTTTTTTTAAAATTGTAGAAAAATATATACAAATATTAAAAAAAAATTCAATGTCCTTTGTTTTTGTTCAAAAAATCATAGCCAACTGGAACAAAAACAAGTATTATTTATCTCTAAATATATATATATATATATATATATATATATATATATATATATATATATTTGTTGCTCGGCCCAAGGCCCCAAGGCCAGTAGCCCACCGGTTTCGAGAATATTTTTGTGAATATAAATGTATCATACCATACTCCATAACCTTCAACTGAAACTAGCATACAGTTGTGAATTTAAAAAAAAAAGCAGAATTATTTTTCTTGGTTCAAAAACAAAATAAAGTTATAAATAATATCGACGCCGCGACATTTAAATAGTGATGACGCCGCGGCTGAGTTGAACAAGAGGGAGCGAGCACTCAGGTCAGGACTCGAGTGAGAGAGTCAGGGGCTCGGGGCTGTCGCCTGTCAGAATATCTCAATATCAGCAGTCAGCACTCAGCAGTCAGCAATATGTCTGATTTATTTAGAAGACTATTATGACATTTACAGACTCAGCACTCACGAGCACTATGAATAATAAACACCGCTTGAACAACTACAACTTTACAAGTGGCGTCTGGCGGCTCTCTACTTGCTACTCTATTTACTCAGTAGTTGAGGATATTTACTATTTAGTGTTTACTATTTAGAGAGGGCCGCAGCCTGCACAGTCCTGCAGGACCCACCAGCAGGAGGCTGGAGCTGGAGTACAGAAGTATACAAGCGACTGCAGCTGTGCAGCAGTTTGTCAAAAACTGCAAATATTAGACTCTTAGAGTCAGAAACTCAAACCCTAAAAACATGTAAACCAATAATCACCAATCAGCTGCAATTCTTTAATTTGTCCACAACACATGGTGCTCTCATTT
The DNA here is from genome assembly GCA_001586965.3 of Sphaeroforma sirkka. NCBI lineage: Eukaryota > Ichthyosporea > Ichthyophonida > Sphaeroforma > Sphaeroforma sirkka. The sequence goes on along the minus strand of LUCW03000045.1, from coordinate 39,068 downwards.
TGCTGATAAAACTGCTTCTGTTCCGATACGACAAATAATAGTTCTCACTATGTTGCTGGCACAATGTAAGATTGTAAATACATGTGATGTATTTTTACAAAAACAAATAAAAATACAAGAAGTGAGACTATGAGAGTGAGTGATGAATCCTGAAAATTGAACAAGAAAATGAAATACAGAAAAAAGAAAAAAAAAGGGGCTATATTATTACATATATATCTTGTGCCCCAACATGAAGCGCACAATCGATTGCCTTTCATTTATTATTTGCGCCGTACAACATTTAAAATACAGTACGTTTCACTATGGGGATCAACATTTACAATACGGGGGAGACCCTGTTGTATACACGAGGTAGCTTGGGTTCGGCTTTTCACGCTCAACCTGCACGAATGTTTACTTACAAATTGAAAGTAGAACCGTGTTTATCGAATACCACATTGCTAGACCCTAAGCAACCGGAACCTGTCCTACGACGGAAACGTGTAAAGTTTTGTGACGTAGAGATTCGACACGAGACTTACGATAACGTTGAATACGACAGATCGAAAGCACCCGTTCTGAACGATTTCTACAGAATGCTCACCGCACATAGAGAGGTCCAGATATTCAAGCGGTACGAGATGATCAAATTGTCAACTTGCGAATGCGAAACTAAACAATTGCGGAAGCCTTTGAAGAGAGTAAAAGATGACAAAGGGATTGTTAGTGTCAACTTTCTTGCAGCCACATCATACGTACAGTGTATAGGGGAGTGCCAATACGCTATAGCGCGACAGCAACAAAAGAGAGAGACAGAAAATTTACCTACTCCTGAATTGGTGAGCTACTCGAGTTCCACTGCACTTACGATATAGTCAGTAATATAAATGACGCGCATCATGGATAACATATCAGCCAGAACGACGCGCAGCAAGGATAACATATCAGCCAGAACGACGCGCAGCATGGACAACACATAAGCCAGTATAAATAGAACACCAAGTGTGTTCGCGGCCCTTAAAATTGCTATTTGTTTAGCAGCCTGTAAATAAGCGACGGCATGAGAGTGCATGGTGCCTCGTGTTCGTTGATTTAGACGATAATGAATAAAATAATCGTATAGCACTCGCACGCATGATGGCTGCGAATTGAAAAAATATGCCGGGACAGTGAACGTACAACAAATTCGACCATCGAAGAATGGTTTTGATCAGTTTCGCTCACAATGATAACCAAATCCCAACAGTATACAAAGGATTGAATGAAACTCACAACGGCAGGTACAGGTTCTAGATTATTTTTATCCACTATGAGCCAACGCATGCACCTCCGTAAGGCACGTGTAGGTGTATATGCAATCATATTACACGTGTTAAACCTAGAACATGTTCAACGTGTTCGTTCGCTGAGTATTGACGACCTTAAGTATGCTTAGTGTTCTCACCCATAAATGCAGTCCAGGATAGGCGGGTGATCTCAAAACAGGATTTAATTTATGACTCACATGACTTAAAGAGCACATAATATGTACGCAATTCCATAAAATCTAAATGGCAACACAATTATAATTAGTATCGAGGTTTGACAAGATTTGAGCGCGCATATACATGCATTTCACCCAAGGAAGCACCTATAAGGCGCCCAAGGATACTTAAAAATCTCTTTTATGAGTGCATTTTGCTTTAGAATCGACACCTGTATGCTACCATTCTCCACTTTGTCTCCCTGCCATCTACAATTGCACTCCATTGAGGGCCAGGCATGTGCCAAAAAACAATCGCTTATCAAGAAAATGCACGTGTACGTTACTGGTGGGCAAAAATCCGAGACTTTAGGAGTGAAGTGCAGTTGGATAGATCGAGTACAACTGACGTCAGAACTAAGGCATGTAGAAAAAGAAAGTGTAGGCTTTTTGAATACACACAAAGGCTTTTATGGTGTCGTTTTGATAGAAGTGGCAACAAATTTTCTCATCATGTATCGTCATAGCGTACACCACCTACTACAGAGCATATTCAGAAATGCCTAGAGTATCCGAGGAACTCAGCTTCCAAAGAAGCATCTGTATATTTCGTAGCGAGCCTTCTAAGAATAAATATATCTATATTTTAATATATAAGTGAGCCATTCCACCTTCAGACGTGTGGATAGGGGGGACGAGAAGTAGCTCGTACGCGCGTATACACATGCGCAATTGTGCGTGGCTGCAAACACACATCGGCCGATCCCGCTTGCATCTACAACATTATCTAATTATTCTGGAGTGTTCTAAAATCGCTCGCTCATCCGACTGGCAACAGACCGCATATTTCCGTACACCTTTCCGGGCGGCGAACCTATGAATGACGAAAAGCAGAAGATAAAATGTGCGAGTGAGCCTGTAAGAAATACAAATACATCACCACTCACTGATCGGACATTCTGGATGATAAAACATACATATCATACGGTGCTCTGATGTAAGCTTCAACATGTATATTTGCAGAAATTGCACATATCTCGCACCCCGCAGCGAACTCATAAATATAAATATGTACGTCACGAGCAGACATGCCATCACACTCACTCTTTACACAAATGACACATCATTTCACAACATTACCGATAGATTACACTCAACAATAGACGGCTACGAGTACAATACAGAGCGTGCTTCTCAATACACTTCTTCATCGAGTGTAAACCAATCCGATTTCATACCCAGAATTAGTTGACAAATGGCATTTCTAGCAACCCGGATATTCCGGAATGATCCCAGAATGTGGATTTTACTGTCGGCGATTACCACTCGGGTTCGTGTGACATTTTCGATAGTGAATTTAGTTCGTCCTGTTCCGAAACAAATTTGTTGAGAAATAAATACTCAAAACAATTGGCAGATACCACAATCGTAGATTTTCATCATGCAACGCTCCGATTGAATTGGAACACTGACTTCCATGCAATGAACTTCACTTGCCGGAAGAAAATTACCATGTATAAATTTAAGTTCAACAGCCAATAGAGTCTCACATAGATTGTGCGAACATATTTGATGTTACAATATCTCCGAAAGGGTACATATTACCACATAAATACAGCATGCTATAGATACTGATTTTCTAATTCAATAGGGAAAAATAATACAAAACAGATATTCAGGGGACAGCCAGCAGCAGTATCACACGGCTGTGCTAGGAAACTCGATCTACATATATGCAATGCGTAACAATGTTGTCATAGCCCAATGCAAGTAATTGATTATGTAAAAAGGTTTCTGAAGAATATATATATATATATATATATATAAAAGCAAATGATAATAGACAGCAGTAAAACCATATACGAGTTGGCATCACCTTACCTCCCTTTCCGGCAATACGACCAATAGCACGGGATAAGTGATCTCCTTTTAGCATCTTAACATCGTTGACATCGAACGTATCGATGAATAAGTCGTCTAATCGTAGTAACGCTAGTGCATCATCCACGTCAAATCCCAGCATGAAGGCTTTAAGGAAATCGGCACCTCGCTGCAGGGCTCCCACATCAGTAGTGAATTCTGATGTCTGCGATTTTTTTTTGGATGCAAAGTGTTAATCAATTGTATGGGAAATACGAGATGCATGCCTCGATGTCGGGGTTGTTTCCTGAGAATTGATATACCTTATAAACTATCACTTCATTGTGCTTTATCGTGTATACAGCCTCACACTCAGGAAAAAATCAACTACACAGGTATGTGTATATCAAGATTGATAATGTACGCATCTATCAACCTACCAAAACATCGAAATGTAAAGCAACGCACACATGCACGTACCTTCAGCTCCACCTTCCGCGTGTGCAGGTTCATACGAACTTGTAGCTTCATATGCTCCACAAGTGGTGTGTATATTTTGAGCCATTGCTGTTTGAGTGGCGTCATGCGGTGTGTTGGTACCTGTACGCGGCGCTCTGATTTCTCACCGTCCTGCAGGCACAAAATTAGTATTGATGAATATATAGTGGTTCACAACAGCGCAGTTGATTAAAGATGGACGACTATAGCAAAATCGAATGTGTATATTTCAGGCAACCCTGCCTTCAGATATATATGATCATCGATACGTTTGTAAGTGTGATAAAGAGCTATCAACAACTTATAAGATATGTATACTATCTCGTGGTGGCACACCTAGTGTAACGTTTGAATGCGGACAAACTACGCTAACGATAGACTTTGCGCCTAGAACTTGTGTCCCAGATACTCGAAGACTATATATGCCACATATAACGATCGGTTCACGATTACATACATACATATACACGTGCACACAAAGTTGAAAACAAGGCATCGTTCACAAACCACTGAGATCTGGAAATGGTGCTATTCGTGTACTCTTGGATCAGAGTATTTTCATCTTATTCATCTATGTTGATGCACATCCTATATACATGTCCAAATATCTCGTAGTATATAAACTTAAGGCCTATTTTGCTATATACCATTGAGTTGAAGCAATTGAGAACAGAGTATACGGACAGTAGATCATACACACAAAGGCGAAAAATCGGTGCACGCGAGTTCATAAAGTCATACATTTTTACACAACACAAGCCAAGGCCAGGAATTCTACCACCTAATACTGAGATGTATTAAAAAGCAAATAAAACAGGGTGGAATATGCTAGAGATTCTGTTGAGAATCGTTGCTATTCTCTGTTAATGTATCCATCCAGCACACGAGTTCTTCTAGCATACATATATATGCATACTAAAATTTACATTTATATAGCTCAAATATGCTTCTGAAAATCCAGAATTCTAATAGGATAGGAACAATACGCCAAGGCACCACAAAAATATATGTAACAAAATAACTTGGTCAGCAGCAGTATATTTATAAGTCGATATGTGGCTCTATATATGTACAATTACACAGGTTGACTCTGCCAGCATGCATCCATATACAATATACACAGACGTATAAAAAGACACGTACAGATACTTGTGACTTTAAGAAGCTATGGACACGTACGAGCAGATCAGATTTAAACATCATGATCATTTATTTCCTGTGCAAACCACACAAGTACGTGACAAAAATACACAGGCCAAATCGAGACAGTTCATACTAAATGAGCGGCAAGCATCCACACAATTAGACTGTTATATATAAGCTTAACAGTACGATGGTGGTGCTCTCAGCAAGAAATTATACGAAGAGCAAACCGTATAGTATGTATGTACATTCACTGATAAACGAGCCAGAGGAGCACACATATATATGATAAAGATGTACACACACGTTATTTATATCGACTCCAACAAGCACAAAGAGACCTACGTTCAGTTCGATTGCTGAGAGTGGAGTGAAGACAGGTGCATCCACATTCATGGACGACTCAATGTCAGCCTGGTCCATCTGGGCTTTCATATCGGCGAGGATATCAGCCTCATTTACCATATCCACGTCCATCGTGCTGGTTTATGTGTATGTGTACTACTTACTTAGGTTGAGAGATGGAATGAGGTTGGATTAGCACGGACTGCGCACAAACAATCGAAGCGAACGAGGAACCAGGTGGAAGTATATGCTGTATTACTGCTATCACAACGCTTATTGCTCTATTATACATTTTATAATTTTTATTTTTTGGCCTATTTGGCTCACGTGTACAATCAATTCGGTCATCAGTTCAAGTTATGGTATCTCTATAGTGGACTTCACTCCTATCCTCAATACGCTTTGAGTTAAAACGTAAAATGGTTTGAATATATATACATTTACGTTTAACGTTTACAGCTTGGTGGCCCTCCGGTAGTTGATGTGGGTGCATTTTCGGAGTCCTGAATTTCAAGGTTTTCAAAAAGGTTTATTACCCACTATGTGGGATGTCCATTTATTTCGGACAATAGGTAGTTTTTCCCCAGTCTATTGAGCCGTATAAACGGGTTCAAGTTCATTTCGTTTACGTACATAAGTTGGTCTTCTTGTTCTTTTTTAATACAAAAAAAAAACAAAAAAAAGAAAGAAGAGGATCGGGGCCCAAGGCCACAAGCCCTCAGTTGCGCTGGGGCAGTGCCGCAGTAGCCTGTGGTGGACTGGTGGACTGGGAGTGTCAGTGGGGGGTAAATATGGTATTTATGGAACCCTGAAAATCCTAAAGAACACCCCTCCAGAAAACCCTTTTTACTATGCTCTCCTATCTTCCGTTAAGAACGACCCTAAATAGTACACAAGGCTATGAAATAAAGAGTCGATGGTTTGGATCCTAGAAACTCAGAGATAGCATTCTTGAATATTTACAGGCCACAGTGACATAGTCCATACATATGTTCAGGAACGATATCCCCGTTGGGCCTTGATGCAAATGCTGTTCGTATTATTCATGTCCAAGTGTTTGAGACGGACGGGCTAGTTTTGGACATATGCCTCAAGAGAGAATACACCAAAGCCTGTACAGGTGTGTTCTGACTCAAAGGAAGAAACGCACATACATCCAAACGCGTCCTTCAATAAATAAACCATGTACCATTTGTAATTTCGTGCATAAAACTCTGTACAAACGGCTGGTCGTGAACTGCAAAGATTCTCAATTTATTATTTTTCACTTCTCGTGCCGGGGGGGGAGGGGGGAAAAGGGGAATTTCACGAGCAATTCATTCAGCGCGTGCAAGAGGTCTATGGATGGGTGAATCCGTTGAACAGCGAGGTCAAGACCTACGAGAAAAGACTTGTGCATCATTTCGTATATACTATCTCTATTCTAATTACGCCATAAGGCCATCGGACGCACGAGCGGTGAATCCATACAGGTTTGATTGTGGTTGCTAGCTCACGTCCCTTTTGTCGCGACGTGACATTGCGAACGCGAGGCAGATACAGTGGGAGGAGTGCGCATGAGGACAGCGTATTCGACAGGACCGTATAACCAGCTCAGTCACTCAGCGCTCAACTGCGTAAAGGTGCTCAAGCGTCGTACCTCAAGGTGAGCCCCAGTTGACCTGCTGGTATATCTACTGCGCTGCACCTTAGCCTGGGGTTAAAGAAAAGGCTGAAAAGTGCCTAAGACGGGGCGTCGACGGCCCTGGTTGCGACACCTTGTCCCGCATATTTGGACACGAGTGCACCCCATATAGAAGAGCACAGGTGATATAGCCTGAGAGTCCCAGTGACATACACTGTTGGTCTGATATATCCGCTATCGACGTACTGAGCTGATGCGGTACTCACCAGACCGACTTGGGGTAAAGCAGGCCAGGCAGCAGCTACGAGGGGTCGAACAAGGCACAATGCTACGCACAACTCAACATGTGTGCATTCCAGTATGGAACGCTCACGTGGTATTGTTGACGAACTCGGTGAGCTTGTCTATGACGACCATCGTACTCGTCACCTGATGATGGTGAAGATGTGGATGGTATGTTAATTGTGCGTGCTCTGCATTTTATACGTACAGTTATAAGTTGTTTTTATACGTACAGTAATTAGTTGTACGAGTCCACCATGTGTTCGCAGTTGGGGTGAGTGTGGTAGAGTAAAAGGTGTTAAAGGAGAGGTGCTTCCGCGGGCACCGGCATATCGATTGTTGGTGGTGCAACACACCTGTTCAGGGAACAGATCGGACAAAACCGATGAAATACACAATGGATACACTCAGACTCAGGTAACTATAAGTATGCACTCAGGATCTGACAACTGTAATAGCACACCAAGGATGGAATAAGCCCAACCTGGGAAATGATGTTGACACAGTAGGCAAGCTACTTGCTGTTTGCCATTGTCTTGCTGTTTGTTGTGCGTGGTGTAACTATATATTTAGAAGTGTATTTTTAATCACATACAATATAAACGCGTCACACGGGAAGGGACATGGGGTACATGTGACAGAACGGTGGCACAGCAAGCCAGATACTTACCGTCTGTGGCGTTTGATATGAATACAAGCACACAGACACAGACAGACAGGCACATACACAGACACACACATACACAGACACAGACACACAGGCACATACACAGACACAGACACACAGGCACATACACAGACACAGACATAGACACAAACACACACGGACACAGATACACAGACTCACACGTGTACACACACACACACACACACTTGTGTACACACACACACTTGTGTACACACACACACACACTTGTGTACACACACACACACACACAAATATATATACGTAAATTAGAAAAAAAAAAGAATACAATCATAGATGCACCACACGGGAAGAGATATGGAATACCTGTGACAGAATGGTGGCGCAGTAAGCTAGATACTTGTCGTCTGCTATGATCTTGTCGTCTGTTGAGCTTGTGGCACCTGACTCTTTCTTCACACTCGTGGGAGGCGCCTGGGTGCGGGTAGGTCTATTTGAGTATGGGAGCTTACAGTATAGTACTCTATTTGAATGTGCATCTGCATGTTAGTGGGGTACACACCACTACTTCGTATACAATGAATGAGTACAGTAAACCAATCACAAACACGTGCTTGCATGCGAGTGTGCAAGATGCATACAGGTGTGCGAGATGCACTCGTATGTGTTTGTCTTTGTCAATACGACATCTGCGGACCACTACAGTCAACAGATACACGCAGCATCAGAACCTTCACAGCAGCATGTAAGGGACAGTATTCGGCCTACTTCATCACGGCAATGCACACAGAGGAGCGAATAAAACACACAGCGTTAACGCATACACGTAGGTGTGTATACGAATAGCCAGTGCAAGTGATACCTGCGCCGGACTGTTCGCGCTGACATCGTAGCCCAGGCCGTAGTCATCGTTGATTCGGGCCAAGAGACGATTGCGCGTCTGGAGTACCAGGGTGTATACATTATCACACATCTCTTCAAACTCAACTAGGCTGTGCTCAATGGACGCACTAGCTGCCTGGGCTGCACCCTCTGGTGGGGGTGCCGTAGGTTGAATACTGGCAGGACAAGATATCAATCCAATGCGCAAGGGTGTGTGAGGACAATGACAACAATGGAGCCGTGGTAATGTCAAGCAAGTACCGAAGTGGGTTGTGTGATGTAGAAAGACAGGATTGGTCCGACAGAAGCGTGTACTAATCGCACCCATACAATAGGGCAATTGTTATGTTGAGGCCATTACAGCACAGTCAAAAGCCGAGCTCAGTTTGTCGAGAGCTTCAAATTAAGGTGCAACAGAGAGAAATCGCAAATACAGATGTGTGTATGTACCTTTAACGCTCATATGAGTATAAAAAACGGAAGCAAGCACATACATTTGAACACGTTTTGACCATATACATTGGAAATATTAATATATTTATATATATCTAGACACACGCTCACAGACTAAGTACATACATAAACACACACGCATACATATCTTTGAATTAATATGCTACATACATAATTCAGGTTGCATCATGTAACATAACCGAGCACGCCTGCAAGATATTATATTTTCTCTGCATATATCAGCGTGTAACACACATACCTGTGGTGATCCGTCATGTTGTGGGCAAAGACAAGTGACGCTACTTGAAGTACATCCTGAATATGAATAAAAGCTTATGAGTCATCCGAAAACATCAGTTACAACAAGGACGATAGAAATAATGCCCGGAGCTTCTGGATTGAGCAAGATAAATGGTTTCTGCGGATTGTGCTTGGCGTATCAAATGGATTTAGAATGAATCAGTCATACCAAATAGATACAAAATTCTATATAAGATACAATCCAGGAAGATCTCTAGAAGGTGGGCATATGCACAAAAACACATTCTATATACGTACCTCGCAATATGAGATATATCCCGATAGAATAGTGCGATGTGAGCATCCATCTAGCAACCATACGTATCCACATAAATCGGAATAAACTATAAAGAAATCTGATCGCATAAATATATATATATATATATACATATATAAACTCAATAAAAACACGCCCACAAATACAAAGGCACACACATATGTAATTATATAGATACACATACAAACTTTTACGTTATATACACACACATACACACACATTCACACACACACACACACACACACACACACACACACACACACATATATATATATATATATATATATATATATATATATATATATATATATATATACAATTGTATATGTATATGCGAATGTACATGTACACACACACACACACATAAATATATATATATATATATATATATATAAACATATAAACATACCTGTATACTTGCGTACATACATACGTATATATATACACACACACAAAAAACATACTATATATATATATATATATCCTATATAGATTTGTGCATGGATATGTACATACACACACACACACATATATATATATCCTATATAGGTACGTACATGCATGGACACATTGCACACATCACACACACACACACGTATACACATGTTCATATATATATCATCATAAATGTGTGTGCGTGTTTACGTATGTGTGTGTCTGTGTACGTGTGTGTTAGTATTTGGATGCGTGTGTTTGTCTCTGCACTTGTGTGTTCGTGATTGTTTGTATGTGTGCTTATATATATATATATGTATATATATATATATACATAAATACATAAACATATAAACTATATATATATATATATATATATATATATATATATATATATATATATATATATATATATATATGATAGAGATAGCTCATACAAGGATTCTCTCCATTTTCTGTGGTTGTTTATCAGAAAGAATAAATGCTTACAAGCACAGATAACCGAAGATCGTTTGGATGTATAAGCAAATATATATCTGTGGATATATGGCCAAGATCATAGATACGAAGGCTACTATGTCAAATTTGATATGCACACGTTCCCTGCAATTCAATAGGATTGGGCATAATTGTGTGCGTAAGGGACACATATATATCTAAAAAAGTAAACGACAAATTCGGAGATAAAGCGAATAGGTATTTTCAATGTTAAAAAAGCGCTTACGTCAACAGATTGTCTCAAGTGACCAACACATTCGTTTATGTTGTTGTGGTCAAATGGCGCATGTTCGGAAGCTCGTTTGATGGTGTTCTTCGCCACTGTTGGTAGGTTCAGTGAGGACGACATGGCTTACAAGTATATATGTTGCATACAATAGTAGGAGTTGACTGATGTTGTTACCAAGATGCACCAAGGTCTGCAGACAGAGGACCACACCAAAGTGCTTTAAACTTATCACTCTGGTTGACCGTATACTTAATGTTATGGAAATAATAAGTACATATATTTAGTGGGTTGTTTTAAGTAAATATGCAACAACCATCAACCTACAATATCTATTTATAAATTCGTCGTGCGTATTGCATTATTATTGGTTAGAATTACCGCGGTCACTCCTCTGTCCAATGTAAAGTCCGTTGCATGGTCACGGCTCAGGCTCAGGGCGCTTAAGTATAACTATAACATAAGTTGAGACTTGAGCGACAGGTAACGCCACATCCGATAGTCGACAGCTCTATCACTATATAACACGCTAACATATTAATAGCTCGTGTAGGTGCGCTGTATATGTACACTTGATATCATGTGTGCTGGAATACAACAACACTGCTACGACCACTCCAAGACCACTCCTACATGCGTTGGCAATCTATACACACACACGAGAAAGCATATCTGGATGGCTTTCCGCAACGATAGGCCTTCACGTACGTGCACTATACCACAAATCTGCCGCTAAATCAAGTAGGATCGGATAGCCGTACTCTTAGATAACATATTTTTAATGCGATATTGTACACTAGCATATCGAAAGCGTATTGACTTTTTAGGATGTTTGCGAATGATAGACAACAGTACCCTTAGCGCGAACAACGCTTTGAATCCACAGACCAATACCAAATACTTGAAACTTACATCAATTGCTAGAAGCTCATATCAAACACTGATATCAAACACTGTAGACCTATATACAACACAAGAGACTCATATCGTGCGCTAGAGACAACTATCAAACACTGTAAACATATGCCAAACACTAAAGACTTGTATCAAACACTACCTGTACTTGTAGGTCTGTCCCAATGGAAGATCTCACAGCCGAGAATATGGTGCGTAGTGCGTCTATAGTGCTAGATGAGTTGTTTAACATGTGCATGAACACGAAAGCACGTGAAATTTCATACACATACGAAGCTACGCCGCCTAATAATTACACACTCAGCCGCATGCTGGACAGTTTATCGCGTGATGTGAGTGATTCAAGCGCGCGTGCGCGTGCAAGTATAAGAAAACGTGTGTGCGCACAGTATGGAGAAAGGTCTTTGAGTACAAACGATAAGTACAAGTATAGTAAAGATTGTGTTTATGGGGAAGATAGTGTAGAAGCAGACAGCGATGGCGTACTTACGCGTATGGACAGCTCAGAACCAAAGCAGAATATATATATTACCGATGAACGTACGAGCGAAGCGGGTAGAGCAAGTAAACCTATATTACAAGTGAAAGGGCAGGCACAGCTGGTACATACAGCGCTAGACTTAGAACAAAGCGACGGAGCCGCAGCAGTGCTAAGTGATAAAAGGATCCCAGACAGCGCAAGAAGGAGGTTTGTGGATACAACCCTTAATGGACAGGACGTACACGGGCGGCCAGGAGGTGCACGTGAGCACATCACCACAGAAAACACAAGCAATGCAACCATACGCACCGATAGTAGCACGTCTCATACGATGTCAAGAACAACTGCTGCTGATGATGCCCGTAGAGATACAAGTGACGATGAAGGTGGCAGACGGGCGCCGAATCGCCCCCAGACACTCACACATGGTGATCAGGATAACACCCTGGGCACACACGGAGGCAAAGATAATAGGGGTACGACAAGTGTCACCCATGGCAGCAAAAACTCAAAGAACAGTCAACTCACAGGTGGGAAAGGCTGCACAGATAGCGACAGACATACAGACAGTACCAAACATCCCGAGAGGACTAAACGAGCACCAACACGCCCCGCACGGCGGAGTGGAGGTGCTGAGAGCGATTTACGACATAGACGCAACCTAGCGTACTTCATGGATGACCCTCTGAACCCCTATACCGCATGGCCATTGCCGCCAAAGCGAGAGCACCCAAATATGGACACCAGGGCTGCGGTGGACAGTACTCAGGCGAGTCCGCGGCGCGGACGACAGACGCCGACGAAGGCGAAGCCAAATTGGAGATCGGTAGGTAGAAATGTAGACTATAGCCAAGTGACAGACAATGAGAAAGCGGGAAATAAGCACGCGGCTAGAAGTAAGAGTCTGGGACATAGACAGAGTTCTGGGGGCTGTGCCTCGGGGAAGGTAGCTGCAAGGAGGACCAATAGCAAAGAGCCTCAGGTACGGCCGAAGGATCGGAAAGCTATAGCTATGCTGGACACAGACACAGAAGACGCTGCAGGGTCTGTTTGCATCCGAATGGAGTTTTCTAGTGGGCGAACGGATAAGAAGGACACAGTAAGCAAACCCAGACCCAAGCCACAGAATAGTAGCACGCGTACGCAGAGCGAGAGCGAGGGAAAATCGGAGCAGAAGTCAGTTAAGCAGAGTACAGCGAAGGAAACACAGCCGAAGAAACGCACACGGCTGTCGGACAAAACAAAGCGCAAGCGAACGTCTCTGAATAGAAAGGGCAAGGGAAGCGCAGCGCGTGCATCGGTATGTATGGAATATCCATCTGTTTCTGAAACAGTCGACATAAACTCGGATGCATGGGTGAACAGATGGTAGACACTCGCTCAAAAATGCATATATATATATATATATATATATATATATATATATATATATATATATATATATATATATATATATATATATATATATATATATATATATATATATATATGTATATCTGTGTATACATATACATATATATATATATATATATATATATATATATATATATATATATATATATATATATATGTATATATATATATATATATATATATATATATATATATATATATATATATATATATATATATATATTTATATATATATACCTATATATATTTATATATGTATATATATATATATATATATATTGGTCACGCTATAGAATATACGGATACGTGGAAATCAATAACCGTGGTGTGTTCGACGTGTTTGGAGACGACAATAGCGGCATGTGTTGTTGTAGAACATTCTATACTTTTACTCCGTTTTTGAATGAGGGCACAACATTGTCTACCATAAAGTCGTATATTTCTGGGAGTCTAGTCCCCCCCCCCTCCTCTGCTTCAAATGTCCTGTCCGCTATATCTTGACTAGACCCGATGAATTCTTCTACATTCTACACACATATACCCTAGTTTTTACAATGATGGTTTACTCTCATGGTACTCGGGTGGCTGACCTTGTGTTATGTGAATGTTGAGCGGATGGATAGTCCATGGTTCCAATACATCTCAAATGATTAGCGCATGTGCGGCCTATGTGCGTCATCAAATGGTGTTAGTTTCAGCGGAATAGTGTTGTATAATATACTCGTTGTCCGTGCTGTCTATTATTGAACGACCTAGGGTAGACTAGAAAATGTGAGCTGCATGGGAATATCTTTGTTCTTACCTGAAGCTGACAGCATAGACCCTTAATAGCTGAATAATCCCAAACCTCTCATAATCTTCAATAGGCGCCTGTACAATCGGCATGCAAGTGATATATGCAACTATGCTGGCGAAAGACGTCTTGTTTGTGTAGTTGTGGGGTTTTTAAGTGATTTGCGGCACGTCTTGTTGAGTAGTCATTTGGGGGCCAGGACTGACTATTCGTGTTGAAGTTTTTATTCTTAATGATGAATTTTGCTTTGCTCGAGTAACATTTATCAACAAGGTTGTCCAATATATATTCGGGGTCTATATATCGCCATCGACACAATAACGCACACACATTGCAGGCGAATGCCTATCCAGTATGTATTTCCGAGTAGAGTCCTCTATGTGCGCGTTCTGCGTTTGCTTCGGTAGCCAACTCGTGAAGTCACGTGCTGAAGTTGACTACACTGATAAATTAGAGAAACCAAAACACAATTGTATACAGCATCAAAGCATACGAGCACATTTTAAAGTTACGTTATACGTGTTTGATGAGCTAGCCGTGCAACATACGCAGTGCTCAGCAATTTGTATTTGTAGTCAAAGGGCAAATCTAACACACAATGAAAAAGCGGATCCGTGGGGAAGCACACATTCTGTGTACGTGTATCTCCGTATGTACTAAAGATACGATTATAACTTCCACCAAACAGGACGCGACTGATGAAGCCACCAACATTGCTCCAATGCCCAAGATTGGGACCAAGAAAGCGCCCACAACAGGCCAAAACGGACGAAGGCCTCGTGACGGCATAAGCTCTGGTGCAGAATCAGTAAATAGGCTAGATCGGGATAAAGTTAAGCCAAAGTAAATTTCTAATACCGTGTGAGTTGCGTGATTTAGTTTCAGATAGCCCTTTCATTGATTACCAATGATCTTCGCACCGGTGTGGCACAATTCCTTTCCAAAAGTCACCTTGGTAACCATTATTCAGGGTGGGTGTTCTATTCTTTAAGGTTTACTTTGTGTGGCTCATCTCTTCGAGTAAAAATCGATGGGTGTTTGGCACCCATTTTTTAGTCAGTCCTCGTTCTGATTTGCAAATTTATTTTGAAACGAGTATACCATAAGTGGTTCGGTTAAAGAAGCAACGAATGGTGCAAAATACGATATCGAAACAGGCCTGATTTACGATCGAGATGAGGATGCTACTGTCTAGGCTTCCACTGTAAAGCTACGAAATAATTTTTAAATTCGAAACTGACACATAAACATAAATCTGTGTATACATAGAAGCGTTCGTGCGAGTCTATGCTATCTGATTATGATGTTTTATAAAAATATAGTGAGCTTTTGCTGTGTATCTCTCGTCTAATGAAAAAGGTCAGAGGCCGTCAAGTGATTCTAAGCACACTTGGAACGAATGAACGTGAAAACAAACAAATTTTCCATATCAATGCAATTCGAGAACATGATCCCGGCTTAGTATCTAGAACATAGTTCACAGTTCTGAATGAATGATCTCACACTATATAAATCGTTACATTGAACTCCGTCCCTGGAGAATTTTGCACAAGATGAGAAGTTAAAAAAAAATATCAACAAGAACGTAATGTACCACAAATATTAAGAAAGGTACTGAAGTATACTATTCCCTTGCTTCCTACGAGCACCAGTACAACCACACACACACACACACACACACACACACACACACACACGCACACACGCACACACACACACACACACACACAATACGACACGCACACACGACACACACACACACGCGCACACACACAATATGTACACACATAATCACACACGCAATACATAATATCATATCATCATATATAATAATATACAATATATACATATATATATATATATATATATATATATATATATATATATATATATATATATAATATGCGTATATATATATATATATATATATATATATAATATATTATATATATATATATATATATATATATGTATATACACATATGTAATCATTGCATATGTTATATATATACACATATGTATATTTATATTTCATATATATATATATATATAATATATATAATATTATATATATATATATATATATATATATATATATATATATATATATATATATATATACATATATATGTATATATATATTATACATATATATATATATATATATATATATATATATATATATATATATATATATATATATATATATACATGTTTGTTTCTCTGTAATGTTTATACCGTGTAGATGGGTTTTTGTTCGTTCATACATGCAAAATTGTGTTCATTTCTAGGCTGTGTATGCATATCTCATGTATTCTAGTTTGCCATTCTTTGTAATGAAGTATATACATGGAAGTGAAAGTATCGATCCGCGTGCTGTTTGCAAGGTTTATTAAAAGGATATTGAACCTGAGCTAGATATTATATCAGTTTGTATTACTATTCGGAGTCTGAAATTTGGAAACTAAACTGAAGTAGTCATCGACCGCCCAAAGTGAGATACGTGCGTTCAGTGACCCGGCCAGTTCAGTCAAGCATACAGCATAAACATAGAGTAGCCAGGCAGGCACACTGTATAATAGACAAGAGAGTATAGGACAATATTTAATTACAGGTTAGACGTATAAGGTTATAGGTGACACTTGCTTGTTTCACTCTAGCAATTTGTGAAGAATATACCACGGATACGCGCCTATCCACACCAGTATCAACACTGCCAAAAATTTGATAACCAAATTAATAGTTGTGAGTTGCGCTGAGTTTCAAACGCACACACAGACCTCCTTGAGAATTCACAAAGCACTGGCGACGTTCATATTAAAAAAGTGATAGCATAATTGTGTATACGCAACGCCAACATCATAAATGGGACACATAAGTGAGCATACACGGACGCAATTCACCGTCACTAACCCCCACCACAGACGCTTCGCACAGTAAGGATAGGAGCCAGGCCTGTTGAGGTGACCGCTTCGACTAGTGCACATATAGACTGTGTTGTTGTAGTTGAGGGTAGGGCGCCTGTGGACAATCGTTCAGTTCTACACACACATAGATCACACAACAACCGCAGCGAATACAAATAATTCAACCGCTACTCACTACCCAACACTACTTACACAGCAAGCATCTCCAGCAGCGCTCGATTGCTGCGGTGGCTTCGACTGATGCACGTATACATTATGTTGTTGCTGTTGCGGGTAGGGTGCCTGTGGATAGCCCGAATTGGCGTTGTTGCCCGCTCCTTCGTAGTACTGCTGGTTAGGGTTGTATCCCCCTCCTCCACTGCTGTTTTGTTGCTGCTGCTGTTGTTGTGGGTACCCCTGTGGAGGTGGTCCTTGGTTGTAGTTGTATTGCGGTTGTGGTGAATTGTAGTCGTATTGTGGCTGGCCTCCCTGTGTCGTTCCAAGGTATATGGATGAATCAGTGTATAGCGGACAGACTCTGAAAGTTGTTTGGTGTGCGATTAGGTGACTCGATCAGAAGAATACGTGCATAGTATTCGCTGACACAACCCTGACTAAACACCTAGGATAACTCCAAGTATCTAGGTTTCAATGTATCTGCAGAATGGCGATTATTACGAAGGAACACACCATGTACTCAACACAGGTACCAAATCACGCAGCAAAGGACACAAAACAAACAGTTCAAAGATGCGACGAATGATATAAGGTGTACGAGGGCAGCACAATCGCTCCACACGAGTTAAATAGACGACTCCTCGCCTGAGAAACACACACACACACACATTTTAAATATGTGACTGTGCTGAATGGAACGTGCGGTCGCACAAGCATGCACTGGGGACGTCACCGACGTTTGAATACAAATGCTGTGTATGCATCACCTATCAAACTATGATTAACAGCAGCCTGTTCACATTGATGTAGGTATGTGCACATGCAAGTATGAAGGTATCTATACGCGATCGAACTATGGTAACGTGAACTATCCGTAGATGCCATATTGCATTCATATGATCAGGTCGAGTATCTGCACACTAGGAAAGCAACATATAGATAGTCTATCCGGTGAGATGTTCTATTTGGTTTCTGGCTGGGTGTATGGCTTTTCATGTGTGCACGTCTGTGTTCCTTCATAATAGCTTTGTAGGATGAGTGTTAAGTTTTGGAACCAAAAAAAGAAAATAAAATTGAATATGTTTCCCTACATTATAGAGGCAGCACCGACAGTTCAAGTACATACATACACATATAACAGACTTTCATGAATGTGTATTGAATACGCTTAGCATTCATGTTGTAGAGCATACAATAACGGTTTACCTATATACACTACACGGATCTATGTGTAACATTGAAATATGCGAGGTTTACTATACAAAAACACTTGGGTGCGTGAGGGGTTACCAGCTACTATACACCCAACTACTATACACCTGCGACTGACATCCACTTCTCTTCGAACACAGGTAAAGAATTTTGATGACTATTTTGCAAATAGAAATTTGCGGCCATCGGGAATGATATGTGCGAAAACATGAATACACGATTGAATATATATCACTATTGTATACAAACTTGCACACG
>LUCW03000045.1:5000-15000 GCA_001586965.3 Sphaeroforma sirkka | reverse complement strand
TACGTACGCACGCACGCACGTACGTACGTACGCATGTGTATGCAATGCATGCACGCATGTACGCACGCATGCATGTAACATGCACGTACGTACGCATGCAATGTGTACGTACGTACGTACGTACAATACGTACGCATGTACGTAATATTATTGTATTGTATGTATGTATATGGCATAGATATGGATATGATTACAGATTATGGATATGGATATGAATATGGATATGATTATGGATATGGATATGAATATGGATATGATGTGGATATGGATATGAATATAGATATGGATATGGATATGGATATGATATGATATGGATATGATTATGGATTGTGGAACCTGGATGTGGATGAATATAGCATATGTAATAATATATATATACATTATTATATATATATATATATATACACATGCTACCATATTATATGGTAATTATATATATATATATATATAATATAATATATAATAATATATATATATGTATATATATATTAATATATAACATATATATATATATATGTATATATTGTATATATATAATATATATATATATATATTATATATTATTATTATATATTTATATATATATATATATATATATATATATATATATATATATATATATATATATATATATATATATATTTATATATATATATATATATATATATATATATATATATATATATATATATATAACTATATTATATATATACATATATATATATATATATCATAAACATACGTTGAACGTGTTTTTTTATATTGAAAACGTGTACTTTATATTGCTTGTTTGTTATTTCCCTTTTTGTGTTGACATTAACAACAAAATAATTAAATAGAAACCAGCTGATGATTTTGAACGCTCTAGTATTTTGTTTTTTAAAAAGGTAAATGTATTGAAAAAGAAGTACGTATGTTGATTTGGTTTGTCAATAAATATTAACCGTTTTTTTTTCTAATTGCATTTTTCTTTTCCTTGGTTTGTTTTTGTTGTTTTGTTCCTTTTTATTTGATACAAAAATTTGTATTCGTGCGTACATATTTCATAGCATTCTAAAAATTTGATCAGGCCTATTTTTTTTTTAAACAATATATATATATAAAAAAGGGTTTTTTATACATAAAATATGAGGTGAGAGCCCTGTGACATTGAGCCTTGGCCCTGGGGTTGTGAGTTGTGACTTGTTTAGCCCTGTGGCCTATGGCCCTGTGTTTAGTGTTGACTGTTGGGTGTTGAACTGTTGATGTAAATAGAGTGTTTTTTATTATTCAAGAGATTGATTTGAAATATAAATAGAGTTTTAGACTCGAAGACTGTCGGGTGTAATTAGAGTTTTTAGGTCGAGTCGACGACTCGGCTTTCGGAGTGAGCAGGCTGCAAGGTCAAAACTCGGTTTAAAAAAAAAAACAACAAAAACGAAGGGACACTGAGTCCCTAACAGAGCGACAGTCTGACACACTGTCGTCTGTCGAGTGTCGAGACTCGAGAGTGGACTCGAGACTCGAGTCACGAGTATTGAGTTGTCGACATTGAAAAAATGACAGTTGACAATACATACTACATACTTTTAAAAAAACAAACAGTTTGCCACAGATTTATCGTATTAAAATAAAAAATGTGAACAAATGAATCCTTAGCGAGTATCTGGGATGTTCATCAATTACTACTTGTATTTTTTTTTATTAAATGCGAAAACTTCTATTGCTGTTCAAGATGTATTCGAGAATACAAGCAAAATAAATAAGTTTAGTTTTATTATTTATATTTAAAAAAAAGTGGTATGCTTTAGATTTTGTTCTTGGCTGGAGTGTGGAGTCTGGAGACTGGAGTTGAACGTTTTTGCGAACATAGGGACCATAGAGTCAAATACTCGACTTTCCCGAGGCTCGATCTTCATCATGTGAATGTTATAAATTGAGCAATATTTTCTCAATATGGTTAATTGTATGAACGAAAGGACAAGAGTAAAGTCCGATAAGGGCAAAGAGGTCTACACAGGTCATTAAACTGATCTCATTCGTTGTTCAAATATATGACTATATCGGACAACCGCCAAACGGCAAACAATCTATTTCACATTTTAAAAAGAAATACCCCATTCTGATGATAAGCTAAAACGTTGTCCGATGTAACGTTTATGTATATTATAATTATAAATAATCATCGTTTAACTTTTGTTTTTACGAAAAAAATAGTATACAGTCCATCTCACAGACAGTCAAAAGGCTAATTTTCTTTGAAAGCGTTTTATGTCTGATTTAGAAGGCCATGGTATGTATGAATTATGGGAGAAGACAGATCAAAACTACCAGGATTATTTGGCGAGTAGCCGTACCCGGTATTGTAGTAGTTAACTATGAGTCTTAGTGTCAAACTGGAGTCTCTATGGGACAATGACTATGTATGGCGGTGAGGACGAGTACATAAATACATAGTGACCTGAGTCTGGACCTGAGTGATCCCTAAAATGAATCATGAATTCTGAATTCATGATTATAAACGACACGCAGTCTCGAGTCTGGACTCTCGACTCATCTCGAGAGTCTCTCGAGTCTCGCAGACGACATAGAAAGACGAAAGTGCAGACAGCACAGTGCAGGCAGCACACCACTGTCCACTGCACACAGTGCACAGTTGTACACAACAGTCAGCAATTAGCATTTCTGCACTCACTGCAGTGAGCAGTTGTCTGTAGTGCTGCACTCTTTATTTCTTCTGCAGTCTGCAATTGCCAATTCTGCACTCTGCAGCAAACACTCTCCCCCGAGTCCCCAGTGACTCCACTCTCCTGAGAGTAAACAGAAAGTCAGAGACAGTACATCAGGCATCACAGTGACAAGCAGTGACACACTGACAAGTGACAACCAACAGGCAGTGCCAAGTGACAACTAACCTCAGACATGTAATGGTTTTATAAATCGATATTTTCTCTGTTTGAAAAATAATAATATCATAATTGCGAGTTTTAAATAAAAAACAAACAAAAAACAAACGCAGGCTCACAAAATCGCAGTGCATGACTATTAAGTGCTTAGTGCCGACTCCATTGACTCTATTGACTCCAGACTGCATGTCTTCGTGCCATGATGAGCGAATGGCGAGAGACCGAGAGTTGGCAACATAATTATTTAAAAAAAAATGTATTTTTTTATATTACACGACAAGCCGTTTTTTAAAAACAAAAAAAATGAATGATGAACATGGCGGGGCGGACGGGCGAGCGGGCGGGAGGGGAACCGGTGGACCTGGGGTCAAGTGAATTTTTAAAAAAAATATAGAGAGAAAATAGTTAAATTTCCATCTCTAGTTCTGTACTAGTAGCGAGAATTAAGGGCGTCTATTTATAATTCTTTATATATATATATATATATATATATAGTTGACAATTTAAACAGATCTCAAATACGAAGTACACAGTCTTGATAACATATCAAGTCACATTTTTTACCACGATGAGACTTTCATGCGCATTTGCTTCGGCACTTGCGATGGGCGCCTTGCCCCTGGGATACTCGCAGACTATTGTTCAGGACACGACTCCTTCGGCAACTCTCAATGAGACTACTGAACAAATAACCCAGAACACGACGGTCGTGGTCGCTCCCGCAGTTGGTATAAGTACAGAAATGACTGCACAAAATACAACGGTTGCGCCTTCCGTCAATGTCACTCAATCAAATACGGTGTCAACTCCTTCAATCGACACCAATGTCACTCAACCAAATACGGTGTCGACTCCTTTAATCGACACGACCTCAGTACTATACATCAACGAGGTACAGACCAAAAATATGGACTGGGTTGAACTTTATAACGAAGGTAACACGAGTATAAATCTCGCTGGTTACACACTTGTTCGCGATAGAGAGACAGATGAAGCATACACTTTTCGAGGAGATTGTGGAATCATTGAAGCGAATGCATATCTTATGCTTGTAAAAGACGAAGTCACGAATTCAGAATATGCGAATGGGGACTGTATGATACCTTATGGGATTAAATCCAGCGGCGAGCTTGCTCTTTACGATAGCAATAACACGCTACTGGATGTTACTTCCTGGGCGAACGTAGCCTATGTTTCCGGACACAGCTGGGCTCGAAAGAGTGGTCGTGCAGAGGTTGGCATGGCAGAGTGGGAGGCCACCAGTTCGAACACTTGGAGACGGCCCAATATTTTCACCGAGGAAATCACTATCCCCAATTCTGTGGACTATTCTGGAGGACTGCATGACAGATCAGTAGCATACATTCAAGACCCACCACGGGGTTCTATGACGAATGTTCATTTGAGGGTGTACACAAGTTCTGATAAGTGTGTGTGTGACAAGTACCCGGAAGCGCACAATAACGAACTTTGTACATGCACGTGGGATGATATAATAAATGACGACTCAGGTACAGATTTATGGGCACCAACCATGCCATGCTCAGTCTCCATCGATGTTGACGGAGTGAAAGAGTACGGCTATACCACAAATGGCGAGCCAACATCGGAGGACAATTGTATGGTACATCAGAGAGGGGGCTTTACGCGCAGTGCGAAACTGAAAAGTTATACTGTCAAAATCGACAAGACTTTTGTGCCGAGAGAATGGCGCGGTAACAAACGGTTGACGATGGTCAAACACCCTTGGACTTTCAGTCGCACTGAGGTACCACTTTTTGCCCAGCAATTTCGGGACATGAATGACTTTCATTCTCTCAAAACTATAATCGCGAATATGACAGTGACTTATGTCGATCGGGAAACTATGGAAGTGGTTGGGGAAGAGAATATGGGTGGTTACACTGTATTTGAGAATTCTGACGAAGATATGCTTGATCGTCATGGCTTAAGCTCGCAGACCATAAACGGAGATCGAAAGGAAAGTCACCTATACAAGTTGCGCGATTTCGATTGGTCGTACAAGTCCATCTTCGATGAGGTTGTACCCTTCGCAGATGAAATCAACGAGGAACAGATCTCCGAATATGAATCTCTTATTGAAAATAAGGACAGCGATGACAACACAAAGTTGGTGCAAACTATTTACGAATTGAACGGTAAAATACCGAATATGACTTTCGTAGAAGCTGTACAGAAACGGTTCGATATGAATAACTTGGCGCAGTGGATGGCGGTCAATCTCATCTGCGGTGATATAGGTATGTATCGGTATTTCCGTTTACGTAGGTATTCCCGTATTTCCACAGGTATTCATAACTTTTCTAACTGATGTTAATAGTAATCGATTTTGATGTTATACAACTAATGGTTCTGTTGGTCGTTTAATTATATAATGCTTCTCCAACTTCTCCATTGTAGGGCATATATACAGATAAATGTAGAGGTAATATATATATATATATATATATATATAAATATAAATTGTTCAATTGATACTCAATACACTATTGATCTGTATTACAGACCATATGGGAAAGAACGCATTCATCTACAGCAGTAACGACACGGAGACATGGTACTATACTCCATGGGATTATGATGCATGTTTGAAGCCCGTCATGGACCATGGACCTCCTAGTCTGAGTCCTTACAGGTAAGAAAAACTTGAGTAGACTTTTGTGCCGTTGTCGTATGCATGCTAATCTGTTGTACAAGTTTTAAGATTTCTCTCTTTTAAATTTCTTATAAAACGTTATATGGGTTGCATGAAGACATGAATAACCAGACATTGCATATTAGTTTGAACACTGCACATTGTACAAGATACATCACCCCCAACAATAATACCGAAATGAGACTTTTGAGTACTTACGACCAATTGTCACATGATTTGGCAATGGACTGCGTAAAGTATGAAGCTGAAAATACTAAATCGGTACGATACTCTTTCGTTTGCAGGTATCAAGACGATCACCTGTTCCAAGGCATAATGCACTATCCCGAGCTTCGTGATGTTTTCTATCCCTTGCTCAAAGAGAAGATCGAGTATGTGCGCACGGAAACGGGATTCAACAGAGACACACTATGGGATGCTGCACTCGAATTTGCGAACTGGACAGATCCCTTCTGCGTAAGGGGCCAGGTAGACCGTGATACTTTGGGCACGAATACTTGGAACGAAGGCTCAGAGCTGGATCTTACATTTGATCCAGAATTCACCGATTGGGACATGTCACCGAGAGACCTACTGTTCAGTCAACACGACTTTATCCAAGATAATTTGGACATATATGTTGGTCTCGACTACCCTCCCAATTTGTACAATGACATTAGCATCCGGGCAAGTCGCACCGACGAAGATGATGAGGAAGAAGCGTTCGATGTTAAAGCACTGCCTTTCACATCGCCCATTGGCAATCCTCTAGAGATCACATGGCAAGTATACACAGGCAGACCCGAGAGTCTTGAGGACGAGGTCGCTGATGGTAACATTGGGCTGTTTGACTCGAGATTTTTCGACCCCGAAATACAGGATGTTGAGATTGTGTACGAAAAGACTGTGAGCAACGAGGAGGAACGGAATTACACCGATCTTTCCCATACTTTGTCGCACGGGATTACTATCCCATGCGACGAAGTACGTGAGTGCGAGGATGAACAGTGCTGGATCACTGTGTACACCACAGACACAGTAACGGGGATTCGCTCCGCCGCGGCGCATACAGACAGTCAAGCAGAGCTGGACTACGATGACTTCTGCTAACCGAGGAGGTTAGCATAGACTTCAGGCACAACTAGATCGAGAGGACTTGTGCTTAAGAGGATCACACAGACTAGATGACGGTGAATCTTACTAATCAAGGAAGGTCACCTAGACCGTCAACAAAACTAGACTACGATGACGTTCACTAAAAACGAAGGATCATCAAGGCAAAAAAAAGACTGGTGCAACTGAATATCGATGGCTTCTGCTATCCAAAGAGTGACTACAGAGGTTGACATAGTACCACTCTACCCTACCATCATCGTATATATTATCAGCGTATGAACGCATACACACCTAAAGTTAGTAATCAATAATAGTAGAAAGATGAACTAAGAATAAACAAATGTATTTATTTCTCCGTGACGAGCTAGACTAGTACTGGGATTTAGGGGTTTAGGGATCTGGGGATCTCTGCTTTATACTGTTGGACACCGCTGTCATTCACACAGTCACACAGAACATGAAGCGATATACACAGTCAATGCTGAACATGCACCAAATTTACACCAGGCTGAATACCGAGCACGCGTCCTTCTTATTTTCTCCTGGACAATACAACTTCAATTTGAATGAACGATTGATCGCTTTTATTGATAAGTTATTTTAGTTGGTTCCCTATTTGCTCGACTCCAGCGTATTCACAAGCCTATAGGTTGGAAAGGAGAACGAGAGAAGCGGGATTGTAGATATTGCGCATTGTGACAAATGATCTTATGGATGTAGCATGGAAGTAAACGAGAGTGTAAGGGTACGAAGTTTCTTTATATAAAATTTCGACTTTCGTGTGTCGAGATGTACGGGTGATAACGGGATAAGAGAAGGATAAGAGAAGGAGAGAGGTATTGGTCTAAGGAATATAAAATATCGAATGAATTCCAATCCTAACGTGATTAAAACGCAAAATGGGCAATAGACAAACATTTACCATGCCAATCCAAATAAGCAGCCAGGATTATAACTCAAACCATACTAGCCGAACCAGTATGTTACAAACATGACAAACCCTACTACAGCAAAGAACAAGCTATAGACAAACATTAACCATGCCAATGCAAAGCTACAGACAGACCTGTAACACAAACCATACCACTCAAAACAGTAGGCTAGAGATGTGCCAAGCTCTTCATCACAGCAAAGCTACAGACATAAACATGAGCCATGCCAATCCAAACAATCAGCCAGAACTATGAAACAAACTATATCAGTCAAAACAATATCTTAGAGACATGCCAAGCTCTTCATCACAGCAAAGAACAAGCTAGCTATGAACATAAGCCATACCAATCCATAGCTTCCTCTATGCCTGCACCCGTTTTGGCGGAGGTCTTGAATATGGACCATGTGCGTTTTTTGAGATTTCCCAACCCCAGTGATTCACTCACTTCACTGGCGGACATAGATCCGTCAATGTCCTGCCAAAACATTCGTACACAGAACATATACAGGAAGGCAGTCAGTATAGATTTAAGGGCGCACGAGTGTGCAGACAAAAATAAAACAGATGCGTGCATTGTATTGAGATGAACCACTCCGTTTGTACCAAGAAACGTAGCAGCGCTATGCATGGAAGAGCATGCTGAGCCCAAGCCAAGTCAAACAGTAGGGGCCACATATGGCAACTTTGTGAATTTGTATCTTTTACCTACTCGTTTTTGTCATTGTGAAATGGCATTGCTTATTTACTATTATCGTATTATCATCCAAAGATATGTACAAGAAAAGGTACACGCGGTGATTTGAGCTCGTGGATACGTTGAGTATACGGATAGATCTACAACCTACCCCCATACGAGCCTATCCTGAGAAGATTGGCATAAAACCCTAAACCCCAAACCGTTTAAGTATACTGGTGGTTTGTAGTGAGCTACGTCGTCTCTAGCAAACGCATACGCGCCCAGACACACACCTGTTTGTTCGCGAACACGAGAAGTGTAGACGATCGAAGCTCCTCTTCTTCCAGCATTGACAACAACTCTTGCTTAGAAATGCTCATACGGTCCCTATCCGCGCTATCTACTACATATATAATGGCGTCGGTATTCGCATAGTAACACCTCCAGTATGGTCGGATACTCGTTTGACCTATACAGGGACAATATCATAGTATAGACTAGGGATTACAAGGGGGTACCTTGTGCAGGAACAATGATCATAATATATACCAGGGATTACAAGGGGATTCCTTGTGCAGGAACAATGATCATGATATATACTAGGGATTACAAGGGGATCCTTGTGCAGGAACAATGATCATAATATATACTAGGGATTACAAGGGGGTTCCTTGTGCAGGAACAATGATCATAATATATACTAGGGATTACAAGGGGGTTTCCTTGTGCAAGACCAATGATCTTAATATATACAATGGATTACAAAGGAGTTCCTTGTGCATCAATTTCCAGTGCGTGGCCAGTGGGGGACTATTAAAGCTGTGAGAAGAGCAGTTCAGGATAAGAAAGAACTATGCACGTGCATGCACACACTCACCCATATTAGCATATCCCAAGGCATCCTACCCCATTTGTAAGGATGATTAAATACACACAGAGCATAGCTGGTTAGCCTTTAGCCTTCCAGTTCACGCATAATTCATAGTACCGAACGGGTACTTGGCCAGATACGATACCACCACTCACCCGCAGAACTGGGACACTTTAAATGACCCTAACCATTGCATGAACATATATCGACGCTGAACCCATAGAGGGAGGACCAGTATCCCATCTCTTTGCACACACTAGTTCTGCCATTTGAGTAAAAACGTGCACTTTGCCCATGTCCAATAAGACTGCTTCATACCTCCCAGGTCCCACACTTGGAACTTAAGATTTTTGTATGTGACGGTTTCGACATTAAATCCGATTGCTGCATGGCAAAGGAGCGGAAGAGAGACGGAAGTGAGAAAACAAAAGTAGTCTGTGAAAAAATGTATATGTTTCTTTTTGTTTTCTTTAGGCGTATAATTCTAACCCCCTTACCTGTCTGCCCGATACATCATGTCCACTCAACCATGCAGCGATTCGTTGTGATTATTATGCAGCTCTGGCTTAGCAATACACAAGGGAGCGGGTAAGGAGAACCCCCTATAGATCAACTTAAGAATGCATGTCACACACATAAAAATACATTTACTCTACGCCGAGCTCTATAGTGCACAAGTGCCAAGTCCATTAAAGATTGGGCAACGACGTACGGAGTCCGAAGTAGGATTGAGCAAATTGAGCGACTTTTAAGGCCTTGTATTTGAAACAAGACTCAGTAACTACTATGCCTAAATTATAGTGAAGCTGATAAACTAAAACCAACCGATAGGGGGGGGGGGGGGGGGGAAAGTACCGCAGAA
>LUCW03000044.1:0-29356 GCA_001586965.3 Sphaeroforma sirkka | reverse complement strand
AAGAAGCTCCAACAACCGCAACAGCACATGACAAGGGAACCCACGAGTTCCTCGAAGATCGATGTCGAGACGTTATGTGTTTGAAGGATGAAATTTAATAGAAAATGGATATTTATATTCAGTACTCTATCAGTTCATTCGCACACATTCAATAGTTCTCCATTGACAAACAACTCACCAACCATGTCCTACCCCGCCAAAGTCGTAGACAGCAACTCTTGAATCCTGAGCGCCGCAAGGAAGATGATATCGACCGACGTGGAACTAAACGTCGTCGTCCCATACGGAACGCTCCGCTCCGCACTCAGGTCAGGCACTGGAGGGCAACAACAGACACACATTGGGGGCTCCATATTATTTCCGCGGACGACAAGCAGCCACCAACAGCAAACAAAAATGGACCTGCACAATCTGACGAGGATGTCATATTCGAGGGTGAGACCAAGGAAGTACCCAACCTGCGTGCGGACAGTAGTCAGACTTTTATTGGTGAACAGGTAGCCAGTGAAGGGCTGTCCCCTCGTTCGTCTCCTGGGATACCCAGGGCCTTATTTCCCAGTAATGACCCACCACGCCTCCCACCTAACAAGGAAGGCGTCACCGGAACCAAAACCAACAACAAGGAAACGGCACGGGAACAATCGTCAGCTCAGAAACTCACGGGCTGATGACACAACAGCAGTCTCTCTTTGAAAAATGAACAGAGGTTACAGCTGCGCAGAAACGCCGGACGAACTACAATAGGGCCGGCCGCTAAGGAAGAGTTCTTCCTGACGCACACGAACGGGTACAGGCAGTACCAGAGGACGAAGACAACCCTACCTTCCGAATTCAAGGCTGTGAGCGTCCGTTTATGGACTTGGGTACAAATCACCTGCCAGGGTCAGAGGACAGTTTCAACCGAGGAGGATGATACTCTGTCTGCCAAAGTGAGAACACACCAACTTTTCAAGAGTTCGCACATGAACAAGTATTAGCCAGACAGAATCCTCAAGGTAAGCAGGCGGGTGAAGAATAGACAGGACCGATTAAGTACGAACCTGCGCCAACAACAGCAACGTCAGTGGGGCGAAGAAGAAAGAAGCGCCCAGTGAATATGTACAGACACACGCAAACGACAAGAGAAGGAGACAACAGTGCCTCCGCCCACACCGGCTGAGTATCGAGAAAAGGCGACAGGCGCTACACGCACGGATACTACAGTTAAGTGACGAGCTATGCCAAGCAATCGAGGAGAATAACACGGCTCGAGCTGAAGCTCTTCGGGGCGTGATTGAGACACTTCGAGCTACATTAGAGTCCCGACCGGTAGAGAAGCGTCCCGTACCTTCACCACATGCGTGGCCTGATTGGCCGTCGAACAGATACTACCTACATGATATCATGGAACGGGACACAAGAGAGGGCTCCTCGAGGCGTTCAAGAACGCACAAATCGCAGGGCTGGACGAGACTTGGAACCTTACATGGTTTCATAAGGTACTATCTTACTTCAAGGCGGAAAAGTCAACGCTGGACTACATCCGCGACAACTCTGAACGGTTGAAGACATGCACACCTCAACTACAGATCGAACAGATCTGTTCGCACGAAACACAAGCCACTGTCGATCCCGCGTTTCGCAAGTTAGCCAAGGGCCAAAGTCGGAACATGCACACTCCTCTTATGGAACAAATGACACAGCTCATGGAGAACCACAGGAGGGCACGTGAACGGTGCCAGACAGATGCCGACTTCCAACAGAATTTAGTGAACCACTGCATTGTACAACTGTTAGAAGAAGCTCTCAACGGCCGTACGTATGAACGTACTCTACAGTTGCATCCCAAATGGCAACTGATGGAACACACGAGCTTATACAGCTGTTGAGCCCTGACATTCAGGATGCACAGCAACGTACGGCAGCACGTTTCCAGGGTCGCAACAACCGCGAGGGCCCGACGACCAATGGAAGTCGCGACCACACCAATAGCCGCCCCAACCTACAGACGAGTAGACGACAAACGCAGGGTGGACTCAACGGCCCCAACCTACGGTACCAACGACTTGTGCGGGGTGCAGGCACAGGCGCCACCAGGTGGTAGGCACATCCCACGGTGTCACCATTTCAGGGCGTCGCAAGCGGTGAGCGCAGAGGGTCGGGCAGGAGCTAGGCTATACGACAACAACCGTCCTTTGAGGGACGTACAATCGGTACACAGACCGTCCACAACGTCAACCACAGGGACAGGGGCAGAATACATCCCAGACTAGAGACGTAGTTACAATACGTCCGACGCCTCAAGTACAGGTGAATGCGATTACACAGGACGAAGACTTGGCTCCACCATCATCGGAAGCTACAGAGATTCATATCAACACGATCCTTTACGAAGACTTCGAGCACATGACGTCACCACCAAACCACACCTATGACATGTGGGAGTCGGTAGCCGATCATGCATGAGAGGTGAGGGTGTCTGAGTCGGATAGGAGCTTCATATTTGTTACCACGATTGGAGCAGTGATGGCAATACAAGACCCATTGCTGACGTCAGACAACCGAGTCTATATTCAAGTACAAATCAACGGACGTACGTTCAAAGCCTTGATAGACACGGGAGCAAATAGAAGTTGTATCTCACAGACATCCGCAGACCTCCTTGGCCGACCAATAACTCCGGCACCACCTGGGTCATTTATATATTTAGCTGACAAGGCGGTGCGAACTCCTCGACTGGGGACGACGGAAGTGGTACCTATAAGGTACGGTACCAGAATTATCGACGGTTCATTAGAATTGATGAACTTGCCGACGGGTATAGATGTTATAGTGGGGCAAGATATGTTGAAAGGCTTGGGCCTACATATAGGCGGTATCCAATCGCCACTTGCACCAATAGACCCCACAGAACTAGAAGAGCTCCTCGAACCCATACCACGCCGACAGGCACCTAACACGACGGAACCCGTCGATGTACGCCAACGGTTGGCACAGGATTTGGAAGCCAATGCGAAAATTGCCGACAACGCGCGCTGTCGTCTGGAAGGGAGTGAGGTAACCATCCCAGTAACCCATGAACAAGCGTTGCAGATGCGGCGATCGGCGCGTAACTTCGTATCCGATCGATGGCTCCCTATGTGGATGAACAAGTGAAGAAGTGGTTGACGGATTTGGTGATCACGAAACGAACGACACCAACGACTGTTAATCTTCCTCTCCTTGCGGTACCGACATTCGATGCGGAAGGCAACGTCAAGAAGGTACGCGTGTGTTTAGACATGCGTGCCGTTAACGCGCTTATTCCTGGTGACCAGTTCCTGATCCCAAGGTCAACGAACTCATATCTCGCCTCAAGAGTAAGAAGTACTACACGACGCTGGACATATCGGCTGCATACCACAGGCTGCCCATCCATCCAGACTCTCAATACTTATTTAGTTTTACACACGAACGTTATCAGTACTCGTTCACATCAGCACCGTTCGGTCTTCATGTACTCACGCAGCAGTTTCAACGTACCTTGAGGTACAATACTTGATGGCTTACCGGTTCACCACTATATCGATGACATAGTTATCGCCAGTGACGGTTATGACGAACACGTTAGGACGGTGCAGAAGGTGATACAACGCTTAACATACCACAGTTTAAAAGCAACCCTGCCAAGTGCCACTTCGCTATCTCCAGAAGTCATGATCCTAGGGAAGAAAGTATCGGCACAAGGCATTGACATTGACCATGAAAAGCAGGCCAAGCTGATCGACTGGCCTACACCACAACGATACAAAGATATAGCCTCGGCGTTGGGTTTAGCAAATTACCTCCACGAACATCTGCCTAATTTCGCGAACACGGTTGCACCCTTGCGCGAATTTTACAAACTCAAACCAAAGGAGTTGTAGTAAGACTCTGAACCATGCGCAACAGAACTACGCCACACCTATGAAGGAGTTACTGGCATTGGTATATGGACTGACACATTTCAGGGAATACTTGGATGGGCAACGGTTTGCGGTCTTCACGGACCACAAGGCCCTTGTATATATGAACACACAGCTCAAGCTTAATCCGATGCTTCAGAGATGGCATCATATCATCGCGCCATTCAACTTTACCATATCGCATATACCAGGAGAGTCAAATGTGCTCCCGGACATGTTAAGTAGAGTACACGAGGGGACAGCGGAGCAGGACGAACTCGAAATAATGTATACCGACGGCTGGCAGTTATTCCCTAGTTACTTTGAACAAGCGCAACAACACTTTGGACCGAATGACATAGATGTATTTGCGGACCCAACCAACGCTCAGCTTCCTCGGTTCTGGACGAAGGATGATGGGGAAGGAGCGTTTGCCCACGACTGGTCGATAGTCGATGGATGGATGAACCCGCCTTGGGGACAGATACACAGGATGTTACGCAAGATACGAGCCGACGGCGCACGGGCCACAGTATGTCTACCATGGGTACCAAGAGCACCATGGTTCGACCTGTTCAAGCAGTTATTGCAGACAGAACCGGTGCTGGTACCACGGACACCACACACGTTCCTCAAGTACGCTAAGTACGCATGTGGGAAGACACCATGGGGTCATACCGTAGTAGCACGGGTGGGTCCTCCCAATGGATTCAAACTGGACCCGCTGTTTTCACAGCGACTTGGTTTTGCAGAACCAAAGCATACAAAATATGTCATGTGCTTAGACACAGCGCGAGAAATCTCAGTGGCACTGGCAGATGCAGAGGGTCAACCGGCGTTTGCACAAGCGAGTCCGGCGGAGAAACAGCGTCGTACGCAACTCACGCAAGCGCAACACGAACAAGGACATCATGGGGCGGCGGACACAGTCCAACAACTTCGTCAGAACGGTCACGTTTGGCCAGGGGCACTTGAGTTAGCCACAGAAGTTAAGCGGCAATGTGGCACATGTTTGGGACAGGACACACTTCGTAAAGGTTTCCACCCGATGATTAGCATCGATGCACGCTACCCGTGGGACCATATTCAAGTGGACTACATCCCGATGCCACTGGAGTCCAGACGCAAGAACAATTATATTCTTCACGTCTTAGACATCGCCACAGGCTATTCTATCCTTCGAGCCACACCGGACAAGACAAAGGAAACCACGACACAGACACTCATAGAGATTTTTGGCGAACATGGTTTCCCCCGTAAAATCCAAACAGACATGGGGAAGGAGTTCACCAACAAGTAAAGTGGAGCTTCTGGTCCAGGAAGTGGGGATGCTACATAAGGTGTCTCCACCATATCGACCCCAAGTGCTGGGCGCGGCAGAACGACGTCACAAGGAGATTGCACGTTCTATTCGACAATGCTGTGAGGCAGTTCCCTTCGATGGGACGAACGCCTTCCGTTTACGATGCTATACCAGAACCTTCGGATATCCCGTCGCCATAAGAGTGCACCGTTTAGCGTGTACTTTGGCCGCCGCCATGTTCCGTTCGCCGATTTCACGGACGAGTTACCGGATTCTCAGCCGATGACGAATGACACCTGGGCACAACGATTAGACCAGTTACAGGACACTATATTGCCGACCCTCCACCACATTACCAAGAAGTATACAGGCAAGCTTACGACGACATTTGACCGCCTGCATGCTCACGACTTGGTACATTTCGACGAAGGAGATGTGGTCATGGTACGATCAGAAGGCCGAACAACGAAGGCTATGCGGCCATTGTTTGGACCATAGGTAGTCAAAGCTAGACACGGCCAACGCTACGAGTTAGCGAACAAGGATGGTTCCGCCCCACCAGAATTCAAGACCAAACCGGTACGGGTGGAACTCCTCCGTTTAGTGCATAGACGCACAGACCCACCAATTAACGAAGACTTATGGACCGAAGGAGGGGTGGAGTTTCGCCATATTATCACACATCGTACGAATGATGAGACGGGGAAATTAGAATACCTGGTGAGATGGCGAGAAGGCGAACCAACGTGGGAACAGCAGAAGCTTTTGATGATGCCAACGATATCGCGGCCTACCACAAAGCTTCGCAGACACGGACACGTAAGCGCCAACGTGCACAAGTCTAATACTTTATCTTCAATATAACTTTGTTCTCGGATATCGAGCTCAAGCTCTGGAGCATAAACCAGCAACTCTAGCTCCCGAGTATAAACCAGCCACTCGAGCTCTTGAGTATAAAAAAGCAGCGACTCTAGCTCCCGAGTATAAACCAGCAACTCTAGCTCCCGAGTATAAACCAGCCTCTCGAGCTCTTGAGTATAAAAGCAGCGACTCTAGCTCCCGAGTATAAACTCTCGAGCTCTTGAGTATAAAAAAGCAGCGACTCTATTTCCCGAGCAGCGACTCTAGCTCCCGAGTATAAACCAGCCACTCGAGCTCGCGAGAATAAACGGTTAGCACTCGAGCTCGCGAGGGAAAATCGTCAGCGGCTCAAGCTCGCGAGGTTAAATGAGCCACTCTTGCTTCGGAGTATAACACAGCGAAATCAATCAAACAACTCCTTGGGCATTGTTTTGAAACAGCGGGTTAATGGTTTGCACGGTTTCTGCCACTGGCAGTTTTTCTCCGACACAAATACAGTCCTATATTGTACTTTGCCAAACTCCTATATGCTGACACAGATGAACAGTAGCTTCAAGAATTCAAACACGACGGGTCGCTCGAGACGTACACATCGGGTCCTCTAGCTCTCTGAGGTAAAATGCCAGCACAATGCTCTAGCTCTCTGAGGATAAATGCCAGCACAATGCT
Organism: Sphaeroforma sirkka; assembly: GCA_001586965.3. Lineage (NCBI taxonomy): Eukaryota > Ichthyosporea > Ichthyophonida > Sphaeroforma > Sphaeroforma sirkka. The sequence continues at coordinate 22,621 of LUCW03000044.1, read as the reverse complement.
CTAGCTCTCGAGGATAAATGCCAGCACAATGCTCTAGCTCTCGAGGATAAATGCCAGCACAATGCTCTAGCTCTCGAGGATAATGCCAGCACATAAGGTACTATGCTATTCTTATCATCTCTGAAACTGGCACACTGCTTTGTTCAGTGCTTCAGTTTGGGGGGGGGTTGTGGTCAGAATACAAGTACTTATATTTATTTGATTATTTTAGGTTTATTACAAGTTTTACAGTTTATCAGAATAATCTGATAAACTGGGTTTTAGGGTTTTGCTGGTTTTACAGCACATGACTAATGACTCATTTAAGAGTCAGTCATTTTAGGATTACTGTTTATAATTACTAATAAATGAACAACGTCCCCCCCCTGAGGAGGGAGAACGTTGAGATACAGTTATCTCGCGTATACTTACTACATTGGACTTGTCGCTCATCCCGTTGCCTGCGAGGGAATCCTGACTTGCACTGGTAAAACTCCCCGATCGAGTTCGCTTTCGAGTGAAATCTCGTTCAGGTGCTCGGTGAAAAGGCTGCCATGAATGCGGTCTACTACCCGCTGAATGAATGCCCGAAGTACCTCGGACATTGGCTACCCTGTGTCGCTCAGCTGCTGGTTCAGCAGACTTTGAACGACTAGTATGCCTAATCACAAATTGCACCTCACTGTCTTCTGGATATGCTCTCCCTCTTGCCGATAAGCGAGACCCGTGCCCCAACTGATGTCGCCTGCTTGCTGCCTGGCCCACGTCTTGGTCTGTCTGTTCATATCGCGGTTGTTCATCTCTTCGACGCGATGCTACTGTCTGGCGCGAAGAAGCTGTGCCTCCTTGGTGGGTCTGCTCGAAATCTGACAAAGATCTCTGGGTTGCTTTGCCGTCGCGACGAGTGCGTCGAGGGCTACGGGGTGCTGGACGCATAGGCATCTTGATGTTAAGACTTCGATGTATGGCTTTGTGTTGTTGATGAATAGTTGGTCCAGATTGAAGGAGTGTCGGCTATTATATAATAGTTGACTTCAGCCATTTGTGTTACACACTTTCTTCCGCCGTTCTCCTCTCGTGATACCAAAATAGCTAATTATCATTGAATCATGTTGATGTCTACAAGGTCTGCTTGCGGGTCCCCGAAAACTCGTTGCGCTCGAATACACCTTGCTCCTTAATGATTGCTAATCATTTTGTTTGGGTTGGTTTTGTTAATGAGTACTCGTTTTGCTCTCCTTTGCTCTGCCTATAGGAGTAATTAAGAGTTGCTGATAGACTCGAAGCGTGTTCAATGATCAACCGCCTGTCGTGTTCTAGCGTTCTGAATGCTCCTTTAATCCAACCTTCGGACCACTGTACTCCAACATCAATCAAATCCGAGGCCTGCAGCCAGGAAGTTCAGGTCAAGGTTCCCAAGAATAACCTTGAAGCCCAAGGTAGTTACATCGGTTATGAAGTTGGAAAACCAAAAAAAAATTCCTTATTCAAACCAACTTGAGTGTACTTGCACGATGCCTGATAAGTGCCGTCTACTTTTTGCATGTACTATTTCTTCTGTACCTTGCAAGAGTCCGCTGCATCTTGACGATTCGCCTTATATACGTCGGTGATAACGTTCTCCTTAGTTTTCACCAACAATCATACAACCGTACCAGGCTATGTTGGTCCTACGGCTGATTCACTTACGTTGACTTCCTTTCTCTCTAGAATGGAAATTTATTTATATATATATATATATATATATATATGAAAATGTATATCTGTCTTGTAACATCGGTAAATATGTCTTCTAGTTGTGTGTTGGTCGTGGGTTCGATACCCCTTGTGATATATTTTTTTTTCCTATGCTTTCAGACCATCGAAGTTCGCGCATGCAACGATGGCGAACATTCGACTCCAGATATTTTCGAAAAATCGATCTTCTAACCATGCCAGTCTTTTCGTCTAGCCAATTGATTACCAAAACTTGCTCCCGTAGTTGATATTTGTTGAAAATACGAGTTGAAATCGCATTTTTTCTGTCTCAGTTTCTCCCAAACTGTGCCTAGCTCCTCTTCTGCATTGCTACCTGTCTCACGCGCGCTTAATTCACACGTTTCCATTCTACGTCGCCTGACACTGTCGATTCTACATTGCTACCTGCTTTTCTTGATCACCTCTATCTGCCCTTTGTCGTCGCTGTACTCGCCCACACCTATGAAAATCTGCCATATCGACCTTCTCTACGCCAAATTACGTTCTTCTATACCCCTAACTGCGATACTGCATCATGTTCGTGTTGTGTGGATTGACTAGGCCAGTCAAAACATTGTTCAAACGTCCTATGACTGCTAATTAGTCAGAGGGAGGCCTTGATTGTCAACGACGGCCTGAAAAGTCGCATTGGAATTGAAGTATCTGGATTTTCGGACCGAAGATGGATTAAAAAAAATCAAAAGAAGAATGAATGGTTGTTGGGAAATGGTCGGATGACTAATTAATCTATAAAAATTAGAAATAAAAATAGAAAAAAAAAATGCTAAAAATTGCATATATTACTAATCACTCCAATTTGCTCTAGATTTAAAATAATTTTAAAAAATATGCATAAAAATATAAATATATATATATATATATAATCACGCAAGTATCAAACCGAGCAAAACGGATATATATATATATATATATATATATATATATATATATTTTTTTTTGGAATAAAAAATTAGTAGCATTGACCGATCGACTGATGGTTCGGATAACTATATATATATATATATATATATATAGAAAAAAAAAGAAGAAATAAAATGCTCATCAGCCAAATAAAATGGGCACCTGTTAATTTCTGCATATATTACTAATCACTCCAATTTGCTCTAGATTTATAATAATAATAAAATCTGCATGATGTATATATATATATATATGAAAATCACGCAAACGTATCAAACCGAGCAAAACGGAAGAAGGGGGATTTCTTTTCACTTATCTGTGCTCGGAAGACTTTGCTCCTGTCGTAGTTTGCAAGCTCCTTTCGGCTATCCGGTTCTGAGGGAGATCAACTCCCCTGTGCTCGGAAGACTTTGTGCTGTCGTACTTTTTCACAAGCTCAAGCTTCAGCTACCCGGTTCTGAGGGAGATCAACTCCTGTAATTCGTCAATAAAATGAACTTCTCCGTCCACTATTATCCTCGAGATAAAATCGAATAATACACCTAAAGTAACTAGTCGTAAAAATGTAGTAAACACATCAAAATATGATACTAAAACCTACTGAGTCTCCTGAGGCTCAGTGCGGTGTATTTATTCTTATATTTGATTGTCTACGTGGTCTACAAAACAATTCTGTGTGAATTAATTGGTAAATAATTCTAACTTCTCACACTGATAGTGGTTTAAGGGGTTTATGTTAAGTATACGCGAGATAACTGTATCTCAACGTTCTCCTCCTCAGGAGAGGGACGTTGTTCATTTATTAGTAATTATAAACAGTAATCCTAAAATGACTGACTCTTAAATGAGTCATTAGTCATGTGCTGTAAAACCAGCAAAACCCCTAAAACCCAGTTTATCAGATTATTCTGATAAACTGTAAAACTTGTAATAAACCTAAAATAATCAAATAAATATAAGTACTTGTATTCTGACCACAACCCCCCCAAACTGAAGCACTGAACAAAGCAGTGTGCCAGTTTCAGAGATGATAAGAATAGCATAGTACCTTATGTGCTGGCATTATCCTCGAGAGCTAGAGCATTGTGCTGGCATTTATCCTCGAGAGCTAGAGCATTGTGCTGGCATTTATCCTCGAGAGCTAGAGCATTGTGCTGGCATTTATCCTCAGAGAGCTAGAGCATTGTGCTGGCATTTTACCTCAGAGAGCTAGAGGACCTGATGTGTACGTCTCGAGCGACCCGTCGTGTTTGAATTCTTGAAGCTACTGTTCATCTGTGTCAGCATATAGGAGTTTGGCAAGTACAATATAGGACTGTATTTGTGTCGGAGAAAAAAACTGCCAGTGGCAGAAACCGTGCAAACCATTAACCCGCTGTTTCAAAACAATGCCCAAGGAGTTGTTTGATTGATTTCGCTGTGTTATACTCCGAAGCAAGAGTGGCTCATTTAACTTTTGAACCTCGCGAGCTTGAGCCGCTGACGATTTTCCCTCGCGAGCTCGAGTGCTAACCGTTTATTCTCGCGAGCTCGAGTGGCTGGTTTATACTCGGGGAGCTCAGAGTCGCTGCTTTTTTGGTACTAAACTCGGCCTGGTTTATACTCAAGAGCTAGAGTTGCTGGTTTTATACTCAAGAGCTCGAGTGCTGGTTTAACTGTTTTTCTCTCAAGAGCTCGAGTGGCTGGTTTAGCTAGAGTTGCTGGTTTATACTCGGGAGCTAGAGTCGCTGCTTTTTTATACTCAAGAGCTCGAGTGGCTGGTTTATACTCGGGAGCTAGAGTTGCTGGTTTATACTCGGGAGCTAGAGTCGCTGCTTTTTATACTCAAGAGCTCGAGTGGCTGGTTTATACTCGGGAGCTAGAGTTGCTGGTTTATGCTCCAGAGCTTGAGCTCGATATCCGAGAACAAAGTTATATTGAAGATAAAGTATTAGACTGTGCACGTTGGCGCTTACGTGTCCGTGTCTGCGAAGCTTTGTGGTAGGCCGCGATATCGTTGGCATCATCAAAAGCTTCTGCTGTTTCCCACGTTGGTTCGCCTTCTCGCCATCTCACCAGGTATTCTAATTTCCCCGTCTCATCATTCGTACGATGTGTGATAATATGGCGAAACTCCACCCCTCCTTCGGTCCATAAGTCTTCGTTAATTGGTGGGTCTGTGCGTCTATGCACTAAACGGAGGAGTTCCACCCGTACCGGTTTGGTCTTGAATTCTGGTGGGGCGGAACCATCCTTGTTCGCTAACTCGTAGCGTTGGCCGTGTCTAGCTTTGACTACATATGGTCCAAACAATGGCCGCATAGCCTTCGTTGTTCGGCCTTCTGATCGTACCATGACCACATCTCCTTCGTCGAAATGTACCAAGTCGTGAGCATGCAGGCGGTCAAATGTCGTCGTAAGCTTGCCTGTATACTTCTTGGTAATGTGGTGGAGGGTCGGCAATATAGTGTCCTGTAACTGGTCTAATCGTTGTGCCCAGGTGTCATTCGTCATCGGCTGAGAATCCGGTAACTCGTCCGTGAAATCGGCGAACGGAACATGGCGGCGGCCAAAGTACACGCTAAACGGTGCACTCTTATGGCGACGGGATATCCGAAGGTTCTGGTATAGCATCGTAAACGGAAGGCGTTCGTCCCATCGAAGGGGAACTGCCTCACAGCATTGTCGAATAGAACGTGTAATCTCCTTGTGACGTCGTTCTGCCGCGCCCAGCACTTGGGGTCGATATGGTGGAGACACCTTATGTAGCATCCCCACTTCCTGGACCAGAAGCTCCACTAACTTGTTGGTGAACTCCTTCCCCATGTCTGTTTGATTTTTACGGGGAAACCATGTTCGCCAAAAAAAATCTCTATGAGTGTCTGTGTCGTGGTTTCCTTTGTCTTGTCCGGTGTGGCTCGAAGGATAGAATAGCCTGTGGCGATGTCTAAGACGTGAAGAATATAATTGTTCTTGCGTCTGGACTCCAGTGGCATCGGGATGTAGTCCACTTGAATATGGTCCCACGGGTAGCGTGCATCGATGCTAATCATCGGGTGGAAACCTTTACGAAGTGTGTCCTGTCCCAAACATGTGCCACATTGCCGCTTAACTTCTGTGGCTAACTCAAGTGCCCCTGGCCAAACGTGACCGTTCTGACGAAGTTGTTGGACTGTGTCCGCCGCCCCATGATGTCCTTGTTCGTGTTGCGCTTGCGTGAGTTGCGTACGACGCTGTTTTTCTCCGCCGGACTCGCTTGTGCAAACGCCGGTTGACCCTCTGCATCTGCCAGTGCCACTGAGATTTCTCGCGCTGTGTCTAAGCACATGACATATTTTGTATGCTTTGGTTCTGCAAAACCAAGTCGCTGTGAAAACAGCGGGTCCAGTTTGAATCCATTGGGAGGACCCACCCGTGCTACTACGGTATGACCCCATGGTGTCTTCCCCACATGCGTACTTAGCGTACTTGAGGAACGTGTGTGGTGTCCGTGGTACCAGCACCGGTTCTGTCTGCAATAACTGCTTGAACAGGTCGAACCATGGTGCTCTTGGTACCCATGGTAGACATACTGTGGCCCGTGCGCCGTCGGCTCGTATCTTGCGTAACATCCTGTGTATCTGTCCCCAAGGCGGGTTCATCCATCCATCGACTATCGACCAGTCGTGGGCAAACGCTCCTTCCCCATCATCCTTCGTCCAGAACCGAGGAAGCTGAGCGTTGGTTGGGTCCGCAAATACATCTATGTCATTCGGTCCAAAGTGTTGTTGCGCTTGTTCAAAGTAACTAGGGAATAACTGCCAGCCGTCGGTATACATTATTTCGAGTTCGTCCTGCTCCGCTGTCCCCTCGTGTACTCTACTTAACATGTCCGGGAGCACATTTGACTCTCCTGGTATATGCGATATGGTAAAGTTGAATGGCGCGATGATATGATGCCATCTCTGAAGCATCGGATTAAGCTTGAGCTGTGTGTTCATATATACAAGGGCCTTGTGGTCCGTGAAGACCGCAAACCGTTGCCCATCCAAGTATTCCCTGAAATGTGTCAGTCCATATACCAATGCCAGTAACTCCTTCATAGGTGTGGCGTAGTTCTGTTGCGCATGGTTCAGAGTCTTACTAAAGAACATTAAGTAATGTTTCTTACCGTTGACCCATTGGAATAGCGCTCCCCTAAACCGTAATCGCTAGCGTCGGTTTCCAAGTTCAGAGGAATGCCGTCGACCGGAAAGTGTAACGCCACAGCATTCACCACTGCGTCTTTCATTGCCTGCCACGCCTGTGCATGTCTCTCCTCCCAACGATCACCTATCAACTCCTTTGGTTTGAGTTTGCAAAATTCGCGCAAGGGTGCAACCGTGTTCGCGAAATTAGGCAGATGTTCGTGGAGGTAATTTGCTAAACCCAACGCCGAGGCTATATCTTTGTATCGTTGTGGTGTGGGCCAGTCGATCAGCTTGGCCTGCTTTTCATGGTCAATGTCAATGCCTTGTGCCGATACTTTCTTCCCTAGGATCATGACTTCGGAGATAGCGAAGTGGCACTTGGCAGGGTTAAGCTTAAAACTGTGGTATGTTAAGCGTTGTATCACCTTCTGCACCGTCCTAACGTGTTCGTCATAACCGTCACTGGCGATAACTATGTCATCGATATAGTGGTGAACCGGTAAGCCATCAAGTATTGTACTCAAGGTACGTTGAAACTGCTGCGTGAGTACATGAAGACCGAACGGTGCTGATGTGAACGAGTACTGATAACGTTCGTGTGTAAAACCAAATAAGTATTGTGAGTCTGGATGGATGGGCAGCCTGTGGTATGCAGCCGATATGTCCAGCGTCGTGTAGTACTTGGCTTCGAGATATGAGTTCGTTGACCTTGGGGATCAGGAACTGGTCACCAGGAATAAGCGCGTTAACGGCACGCATGTCTAAACACACGCGTACCTTCTTGACGTTGCCTTCCGCATCGAATGTCGGTACCGCCGCGGAGAGGAAGATTAACGTCGTTGGTGTCGTTCGTTTCGTGATCACCAAATCCGTCAACCACTTCTTCACTTGTTCATCCACATAGGTTCGATCGGATACGAAGTTACGCGCCGATCGCCGCATCTGCAACGCTTGTTCATGGGTTACTGGGATGGTTACCTCTATTCCAGACGACAGCGCGCGTTGTCGGCAATTTTCGCATTGGCTTCCAAATCCTGTGCCAACCGTTGGCGTACATCGACGGGTTCCGTCGTGTTAGGTGCCTGTCGGCGTGGTATGGGTTCGAGGAGCTTTCTAGTTCTGTGGGGTCTATTGGTGCAAGTGGCGATTGGATACCGCCTTGCCCCAAGCCTTTCAACATATTGCCCCACTATAACATCTATACCCGTCGGCAAGTTCATCAATTCTAATGAACCGTCGATAATTCTGGTACCGTACCTTATAGGTACCACTTCCGTCGTCCCCAGTCGAGGAGTTCGCACCGCCTTGTCAGCTAAATATATAAATGACCCAGGTGGTGCCGGAGTTATTGGTCGGCCAAGGAGGTCTGCGGATGTCTGTGAGATACAACTTCTATTTGCTCCCGTGTCTATCAAGGCTTTGAACGTACGTCCGTTGATTTGTACTTGAATATAGACTCGGTTGTCTGACGTCAGTCAGCAATGGGTCTTGTATTGCCATCACTGCTCCAATCGTGGTAACAAATATGAAGCTCCTATCCGACTCAGACACCCTCACCTCTCTCATGCATGATCGGCTACCGACTCCCACATGTCATAGGTGTGGTTTGGTGGTGACGTCATGTGCTCGAAGTCTTCGTAAAGGATCGTGTTGATATGAATCTCTGTAGCTTCCGATGGTGGAGCCAAGTCTTCGTCCTGTGTAATCGCATTCACCTGTACTTGAGGCGTCGGACGTATTGTAACTACGTCTCTAGTCTGGGATGTATTCTGCCCCTGTCCTGCGGTTGACGTTGTGGACGGTCTGTGTACCGATTGTACGTCCCTCAAAGGACGGTTGTTGTCGTATAGCCTTGCCCGACCCTCTGCGCTCACCGCTTGCGACGCCCTGAAATGGTGACACCGTGGGATGTGCCTACCACCTGGTGGCGCCTGTGCCTGGCACCCCGCACAAGTCGTTGGTACCGTAGGTTGGGGCCGTTGAGTCCAATTCTGCGTTTGTCGTCTACTCGTCTGTAGGTTGGGGCGGCTATTGGTGTGGTCGCGACTTCCATTGGTCGTCGGGCCCTCGCGGTTGTTGCGACCCTGGAAACGTGCTGCCGTACGTTGCTGTGCATCCTGAATGTCAGGGCTCAACAGCTGTATAAGCTCGTGTGTCTCCATCAGTTGCCATTTGGGATGCAACTGTAGAGTACGTTCATACGTACGGCCGTTGAGAGCTTCTTCTAACAGTTGTACAATGCAGTGGTTCACTAAATTCTGTTGGAAGTCGGCATCTGTCTGGCACCGTTCACGTGCCCTCCTGTGGTTCTCCATGAGCTGTGTCATTTGTTCCATAAGAGGAGTGTGCATGTTCCGACTTTGGCCCTTGGCTAACTTGCGAAACGCGCGGATCGACAGTGGCTTGTGTTTCGTGCGAACAGATCTGTTCGATCTGTAGTTGAGGTGTGCATGTCTTCAACCGTTCAGAGTTGTCGCGGATGTAGTCCAGCGTTGACTTTTCCGCCTTGAAGTAAGATAGTACCTTATGAAACCATGTAAGGTTCCAACTCTCGTCCAGCCCTGCGATTTGTGCGTTCTTGAACGCCTCGAGGAGAGCCCCTCTTGTGTCCCGTTCCATGATATCATGTAGGTAGTATCTGTTCGACGGCCAATCAGGCCACGTACGTGGTGAAGGTACGGGACGCTTCTCTACCGGTCGGGACTCTAATGTAGCTCGAAGTGTCTCAATCACGCCCCGAAGAGCTTCAGCTCGAGCCGTGTTATTCTCCTCGATTGCTTGGCATAGCTCGTCACTTAACTGTAGTATCCGTGCGTGTAGCGCCTGTCGCCTTTTCTCGATACTAGCCGGTGTGGGCGGAGGCACTGTTGTCTCCTTCTCTTGTCGTTTATGTGTCTGTACATATTCACTGGGCGCTTCTTTCTCGCCCCACTGACGTTGCTGTTGTTGGCGCAGGTTCGTACTTAATCGGTCCTGTCTATTCTTCACCGCCTGCTTACCTTGAGGATTCTGTCTGGCTAATACTTGTTCATGTGCGAACTCTTGAAAAGTTGGTGTGTTCTCACTGGCAGACAGAGTATCATCCTCCTCGGTTGAACTGTCCTCTGACCCTGGTGATTTGTACCCAAGTCCATAAAACGGACGCTCACAGCCTTGAATTCGGAAGGTAGGGTTGTCTTCGTCCTCTGGTACTGCCTGTACCCGTTCGTGTGCCTGTCCTTAGCGGCCGGCCCCTATTGTAGTTCGTCCGGCGTTTATGCGCTGTAACCTCTGAAAAGAAGACTGCTCATCAGCTCCGTGAGTTTCTGAGCTGACGATTGTTCCGGTGCCGTTTCCTTGTTGTTGGTCGTCCGGTGACGCTTCCGCTTGTTAGGTGGGAGGCGTGGTGGGTCATGGGAAATAACCCCTCTGTATCGTAGACGAACGAGGGGACAGCCCTTCACTGGCTACCTGTTCAAATAAAAGTCTGACTACTGTCCGCACGCAGGTGGGTACTTCCTTGTCTCACCCTCAATATGACATCCTCGTCAGATTGTGCAGGTCCATTTTTGTTTGCTGTTGGTGGCTGAAATAATATGTGGAGCCCCAAGATGTGTCTGTTGTTGCCCCTCCAGTGCCTGACCTGAGTGCGGAGCGGAGCGTTCCGTATGGGACTGACGACGTTTAGTTCCACGTCGGTCGATATCATCTTCCTTGGCGCTCAGGATTCAAGAGTTGCTGTCTACGACTTTGGCGGGGGGTAGGACATGGTTGGTGAGTTGTTTGTCAATGGAGAACCAGAAATGTGTGCGAATGAACTGATAGACTGAATATAAATATCCATTTTCTATTAAATTTCATCCTTCAAACACATAACGTCTCGACATCGATCTCCGAGGAACTCGTGGGTTCCCTCGTGACTGTTTTATTCCCTACACTAACATAAGTAGTGTGGATAGTCTATATACTCTAACACTACCAGCTGTCTTACTCTTCATCCCACAATAACATATGGTTGAGTGCCTCATTAGTCAGGAGCCACTTCTTGTTCTACTCCTTCTTACTCCGGCCTAATGACGGCCTATTCGCAGGACCCTGTTGGGAACTTCCCTCATCGCTCCTCTTTTACTCTTCTTACTCGTGATGTCCTTGTCAATGTGCTGTTGTTGATCTAAGAACGATTGCTCGTTATTGCACTCCTAAACTAAGCTGCCGTCAACCACACCTTCTGTGCATACTGTTGATCCTCTCCGTTGACCTGATTTATCTGGAAGTTCTAGTGATTTGAGTGTGTTCGCATATCATTTTCACAATTTAACCTTGTATTTACTTGCATCGTTCGTGTTATGTGCGCCCCCACCCTTATATGCTCCTAATAACTCACAGGTGCTTACTTGTGTCTCTGTATGCTTCCTAATATCCCATTCTGAAAACTTTTGTAAAATAATCTAGTATGCCGCTGATTCTTTTGCGTCATCGTACTAACCGAGTCGGTACTAACCATGTACATCTCCCATCTCTATTACCCTACTGTGGATCCTAAAGAACTTTCTTCTAACAACTTCTTAAATACAATTTAAGCTCATTAGCTTGCAATACGATTTGTACTTGTCTCACACTGAAAACAACCTTCCTACCTGTACTCACACATGACTACTTATCTGTGGATTCTGACTGATTGTCTGATTTCGTCATTTGATCGTCGTTGAGACTTTCCTTGTTGACCCTGGTTAATGTTCTGCTTGATTTGAATGTTCGCTCTTCGGGTTCACTCGTATTAGTAGATTCTTTCTTTCATCCTCGTCGTCCACACGTCGTTAATCCAATCTAAATCGTTCAATTCAATCTAAATCGTTCGGATAATCTAAATCGTTCAATTTGATGCGACATTCTCTGTTCGCATTGTCTTTCAATTGTTATACTTATAACAAAAAAAATATGTGCCAGCTACTGACTAATTCATATTCTGTAGCTTTCTCTGTAATTACTAATAAACTAACAACTTCTATGGTAAGTTAAAAATGTAGTAAGTATACGCGAGATAACTGTATCTCAACGTTCTCCTCCTCAGGGAGGGGACGTTGTTCATTTATTAGTAATTATAAACAGTAATCCTAAAATGACTGACTCTTAAATGAGTCATTAGTCATGTGCTGTAAAACCAGCAAAACCTTTAAAACCCAGTTTATCAGATTATTCTGATAAACTGTAAAACTTGTAATAAACCTAAAATAATCAAATAAATATAAAGTATACTTTCGTATTCTGACCACAACATTTGGCCAGGGGCATTGAGTTAGCCACAGAAGTTAAGCGGCAATGTGGCACATGTTTGGGACAGGACACACTTCGTTAAAGGTTTCCACCTGATGATTAGCATCGATGCACGCTACCCGTGGGACCATATTCAAGTGGACTACATCCCGATGCCACTGGAGTCCAGACGCAAGAACAATTATATTCTTCACGTCTTAGACATCGCCACAGGCTATTCTATCCTTCGAGCCACACCGGACAAGACAAAAAACCACGACACAGACACTCATAGAGATTTTTTGGCGAACATGGTTTCCCCCGTAAAATCCAAACAGACATGGGGAAGGAGTTCACCAACAAGTTAGTGGAGCTTCTGGTCCAGGAAGTGGGGATGCTACATAAGGTGTCTCCACCATATCGACCCCAATGCTGGGCGCGGCAGAACGACGTCACAAGGAGATTACACGTTCTATTCGACAATGCTGTGAGGCAGTTCCCCTTCGATGGGACGAACGCCTTCCGTTTACGATGCTATACCAGAACCTTCGGATATCCCGTCGCCATAAGAGTGCACCGTTTAGCGTGTACTTTGGCCGCCGCCATGTTCCGTTCGCCGATTTCACGGACGAGTTACCGGATTCTCAGCCAATGACGAATGACACCTGGGCACAACGATTAGACCAGTTACAGGACACTATATTGCCGACCCTCCACCACATTACCAAGAAGTATACAGGCAAGCTTACGACGACATTTGACCGCCTGCATGCTCACGACTTGGTACATTTCGACGAAGGAGATGTGGTCATGGTACGATCAGAAGGCCGAACAACGAAGGCTATGCGGCCATTGTTTGGACCATATGTAGTCAAAGCTAGACACGGCCAACGCTACGAGTTAGCGAACAAGGATGGTTCCGCCCCACCAGAATTCAAGACCAAACCGGTACGGGTGGAACTCCTCCGTTTAGTGCATAGACGCACAGACCCACCAATTAACGAAGACTTATGGACCAAAGGAGGGGTTGAGTTTCGCCATATTATCACACATCATTACGAATGATGAGACGGGGAAATTAGAATACCTGGTGAGATGGCGAGAAGGCGAACCAACGTGGGAAACAGCAGAAGCTTTTGATGATGCCAACGATATCGCGGCCTACCACAAAGCTTCGCAGACACGGACACGTAAGCGCCAACGTGCACAGTTCTAATACTTTATCTTCAATATAACTTTGTTCTCGGATATCGAGCTCAAGCTCTGGAGCATAAACCAGCAACTCTAGCTCCCGAGTATAAACCAGCCACTGAGCTCTTGAGTATAAAAAAGCAGCGACTCTAGCTCCCGAGTATAAACCAGCCACTCGAGCTATGAGCATGAGTATAAAAAAGCAGCTGTCTAGCTCCTCAAGTATAAACCAGCCACTGAGCTCGCGAGAATAAACGGTTAGCACTCGAGCTCATGAGGTAAAATCGTCAGCGGCTCAAGCTCGCGAGGTTAAATGAGCCACTCTTGCTTCGGAGTATAATACAGCGAAATCAATCAAACAACTCCTTGGGCATTGTTTTGAAACAGCGGGTTAATGGTTTGCACGGTTTCTGCCACTGGCAGTTTTTTCTCCGACACAAATACAGTCCTATATTGTACTTGCCAAACTCCTATATGCTGACACAGATGAACAGTAGCTTCAAGAATTCAAACACGACGGGTCGCTCGAGACGTACACATCGGGTCCTCTAGCTTTCTGAGGTAAAATGCCAGCACAATGCTCTAGCTCTCTGAGGATAAATGCCAGCACAATGCTCTAGCTCTCGAGGATAAATGCCAGCACAATGCTCTAGCTCTCGAGGATAAATGCCAGCACAATGCTCTAGCTCTCGAGGATAATGCCAGCACATAAGGTACTATGCTATTCTTATCATCTCTGAAACTGGCACACTGCTTTGTTCAGTGCTTCAGTTTGGGGGGGGCTCTGTGGTCAGAATACAAGTACTTATATTTATTTGATTATTTTAGGTTTATTACAAGTTTTACAGTTTATCAGAATAATCTGATAAACTGGGTTTTAGGGTTTTGCTGGTTTTACAGCACATGACTAATGACTCATTTAAGAGTCAGTCATTTTAGGATTACTGTTTATAATTACTAATAAATGAACAACGTCCCCTCCTCTCCCTGAGGAGGAGAACGTTGAGATACAGTTATCTCGCGTATACTTACTACATTGTGATCACCAAATCCGTCAACCACTTCTTCACTTGTTCATCCACATAGGGTTGCCCATCGATCGGATACCCTGAAATGCGCCGATCGCCCATATACCAACGCTTGTAACTGGGTTACTGGGTGGTTACCTCACTCTGTTCCAGACGATGGTTCGTTGTCGGCAATAAAGAACATTCCAAATAATGTTTCTTACCGTTCCCATTGGAATAGCGCTCCCCTAAACCGTAATCGCTAGCGTCGGTTTCCAAGTTCAGAGGAATGCCGTCGACCGGAAAGTGTAACGCCACAGCATTCACCACTGCGTCCTTCATTGCCTTCCACGCCTGTGCATGTCTCTCCTCCCAACGATCACCTATCAACTCCTTTGGTTTGAGTTTGCAAAATTCGCGCAAGGGTGCAACCGTGTTCGCAAAATTAGGCAGATGTTCGTGGAGGTACTTTGCTAAACCCAACGCCGAGGCTATATCTTTGTACCGTAGTGGTGTGGGCCAGTCGATCAGCTTGGCCTGCTTTTCATGGTCAATGTCAATGCCTTGTGCCGATACTTTCTTCCCTAGGATCATGACTTCGGAGATAGCGAAGTGGCACTTGGCAGGGTTAAGCTTAAAACTGTGGTATGTTAAGCGTTGTATCACCTTCTGCACCGTCCTAACGTGTTCGTCATAACCGTCACTGGCGATAACTATGTCATCGATATAGTGGTGAACCGGTAAGCCATCAAGTATTGTACTCAAGGTACGTTGAAACTGCTGCGTGAGTACATGAAGACCGAACGGTGCTGATGTGAACGAGTACTGATAACGTTCGTGTGTAAAACTAAATAAGTATTGTGAGTCTGGATGGATGGGCAGCCTGTGGTATGCAGCCGATATGTCCAGCGTCGTGTAGTACTTCTTACTCTTGAGGCGAGATATGAGTTCGTTGACCTTGGGGATCAGGAACTGGTCACCAGGAATAAGCGCGTTAACGGCACGCATGTCTAAACACACGCGTACCTTCTTGACGTTGCCTTCCGCATCGAATGTCGGTACCGCAAGGAGAGGAAGATTAACAGTCGTTGGTGTCGTTCGTTTCGTGATCACCAAATCCGTCAACCACTTCTTCACTTGTTCATCCACATAGGGGAGCCATCGATCGGATACGAAGTTACGCGCCGATCGCCGCATCTGCAACGCTTGTTCATGGGTTACTGGGATGGTTACCTCACTCCCTTCCAGACGACAGCGCGCGTTGTCGGCAATTTTCGCATTGGCTTCCAAATCCTGTGCCAACCGTTCGCGTACATCGACGGGTTCCGTCGTGTTAGGTGCTTGTCGGCGTGGTATGGGTTCGAGGAGCTCTTCTAGTTCTGTGGGGTCTATTGGAAGTGGCGATTGGATACCGCCTATGTATAGGCCCAAGCCTTTCAACATATCTTGCCCCACTATAACATCTATACCCGTCGGCAAGTTCATCAATTCTAATGAACCGTCGATAATTCTGGTACCGTACCTTATAGGTACCACTTCCGTCGTCCCCAGTCGAGGAGTTCGCACCGCCTTGTCAGCTAAATATATAAATGACCCAGGTGGTGCCGGAGTTATTGGTCGGCCAAGGAGGTCTGCGGATGTCTGTGAGATACAACTTCTATTTGCTCCCGTGTCTATCAAGGCTTTGAACGTACGTCCGTTGGTTTGTACTTGAATATAGACTCGGTTGTCTGACGTCAGCAATGGGTCTTGTATTGCCATCACTGCTCCAATCGTGGTAACAAATATGAAGCTCCTATCCGACTCAGAGACACCTCACCTCTCATGCATGATCGGCTACCGACTCCCACGTCTCATAGGTGTGGTTTGGTGTTGACGTCATGTGCTCGAAGCTTCGTAAAGGATCGTGTTGATATGAATCTCTGTAGCTTCCGATGGTGGAGCCAAGTCTTCGTCCTGTGTAATCGCATTCACCTGTACTTGAGGCGTCGGACGTATTGTAACTACGTCTCTAGTCTGGGATGTATTCTGCCCCTGTCCTGCGGTTGACGTTGTGGACGGTCTGTGTACCGATTGTACGTCCCTCAAAGGACGGTTGTTGTCGTATAGCCTTGCCCGACCCTCCGCGCTCACCGCTTGCGACGCCCTGAAATGATGACACCGTGGGATGTGCCTACCACCTGGTGGCGCCTGTGCCTGGCACCCCGCACAAGTCGTTGGTACCGTAGGTTGGGGCCGTTGAGTCCAATTCTGCGTTTGTCGTCTACTCGTCTGTTGGTTGGGGCGGCTATTGGTGTGGTCGCGACTTCCATTGGTCGTCGGGCCCTCGCGGTTGTTGCGACCCTGGAAACGTGCTGTCGTACGTTGCTGTGCCTCCTGAATGTCAGGGCTCAACAGCTGTATAAGCTCGTGTGTCTCCATCAGTTGCCATTTGGGATGCAACTGTAGAGTACGTTCATTCGTACGGCCGTTGAGAGCTTCTTCTAACAGTTGTACAATGCAGTGGTTCACTAAATTCTGTTGGAAGTCGGCATCTGTCTGGCACCGTTCACGTGCCCTCCTGTGGTTCTCCATGAGCTGTGTCATTTGTTCCATAAGAGGAGTGTGCATGTTCCGACTTTGGCCCTTGGCTAACTTGCGAAACGCGGGATCGACAGTGGCTTGTGTTTCGTGCGAACAGATCTGTTCGATCTGTAGCTGAGGTGTGCATGTTTTCAACCGTTCAGAGTTGTCGCGGATGTAGTCCAGCGTTGACTTCTCCGTCTTGAAGTAAGATAGTACCTTATGAAACCATGTAAGGTTCCAACTCTCGTCCAGCCCTGCGATTTGTGCGTTCTTGAACGCCTCGAGGAGAGCCCCTCTTGTGTCCCGTTCCATAATATCATGTAGGTAGTATCTGTTCGACGGCCAATCAGGCCACGTACGTGGTGAAGGTACGGGACGCTTCTCTACCGGTCGGGACTCTAATGTAGCTCGAAGTGTCTCAATCACGCCCCGAAGAGCTTCAGCTCGAGCCGTGTTATTCTCCTCGATTGCTTGGCATAGCTCGTCACTTAAATGTAGTATCCGTGCGTGTAGCGCCTGTCGCCTTTTCTCGATACTAGCCGGTGTGGGCGGAGGCACTGTTGTCTCCTTCTCTTATCGTTTAGGTGTCTGTACATATTCACTGGGCGCTTCTTTCTCGCCCCACTGACGTTGCTGTTGTTGGCGCAGGTTCGTACTTAATCGGTCCTGTCTATTCTTCACCGCCTCCTTACCTTAAGGATTCTGTCTAGCTAATACTTGTTCATGTGCGAACTCTTGAAAAGTTGGTGTGTTCTCACTGGCAGACAGAGTATCATCCTCCTCGGTTGAACTGTCCTCTGACCCTGGTGATTTGTACCCGAGTCCATAAAACGGACGCTCACAGCCTTGAATTCGGAAGGTAGGGTTGTCTTCGTCCTCTGGTACTGCCTGTACCCGTTCGTGTGCGTCAGAAGAACTCTCCTTAGCGGCCGGCCCTATTGTAGTTCGTCCGGCGTTTATGCGCTGTAACCTCTGTTCGTATTTTTCAAAGAGAGACTGCTGTTGTGTCATCAGCTCCGTGAGTTTCTGAGCTGACGATTGTTCCCGTGCCGTTTCCTTGTTGTTGGTACGGTTCCGGTGACGCTTCCGCTTGTTAGGTGGGAGGCGTGGTGGGTCATTACTGGGAAATAAGGCCCCTGGAGTATCCCGAGACGAACGAGGGGACAGCCCTTCACTGGCTACCTGTTCACCAATAAAAGTCTGACTACTGTCCGCACGCAGGTCGGGTACTTCCTTGGTCTCACAATCGAATATGACATCCTCGTCAGATTGTGCAGATCCATTTTTGTTTGCTGTTGGTGGCTGCTTGTCGTCCGCGGAAATAATGTGTGGAGCCCCAAGATGTGTCTGTTGTTGCCCCTCCAGAGCCTGACCTGAGTGCGGAGCGGAGCGTTCCGTATGGGACTGACGACGTTTAGTTCCACGTCGGTCGATATCATCTTCCTTGCGGCGCTCAGGATTCAAGAGTTGCTGTCTACATTACCTCGACTGCATGCTTGTTGGGTGCATGTGTTGTACGAGTCTTGAGCTTTTGTTCAAACTCCTTCGACTCTCTAGTTTAGCTAAGAACTCGGTTGAGGGTTTCCACATAGTGGTACTCAATCGGCATTACCTCGACTGCAATCTTGTTGGGTGCATGTGTTGTACGAGTCTTGAGCTTATGTTCAAACTCTTTAGACTCCTCTAGTTTAGCTAAGAATTCGGTTGAGGGTTTCCACTTAGTGGTACCTGCAGGACCGATGCGACAAACAATGGTGTGTTTCCAAGGTGTCTTCTTAATAGAATAGGATCCCTGATACAAGAACGTGTCGGTTTCACGGTCGACATAAATAGGTTCGTCTTGAATCATATTAATTATATCACGTATCCATGGGTCGGAGTTACGTAAGGGACAACACAGCGTAATGGTAGACTTAGTAATATTAACATAATTTAACAACTGTGCGATAAGTTGACAAGGTGGGTTAGCCCACGCATTATGCTTTGATAAGTCAAGCTGAAATGCATCACCTTTAGGATGAGTCAACGACCCATATTCAGAAACCTGTTTGTTATGTTCTGCGGCGAACATATCAACAGTAAATGGACTAACATCGTGATTGAGCGAGGTTAAACCATTTCTTATTTAGCATCCAATCGGTTGCTAATAACTCCTTGACTGTTTTCTGGTAGTCGGGCACAAGTCGAGAGAGCATGTCAGGAAGATGGTTATGTATTCCTGGTATGTGTGTTATATTAAAAGCGAACTTGGCAATAATGTCATGCCAGCGGCTCACCAACTGTGAGTCAGGGTTCATATCTTTTAAGTATGTTAGAAACTTTTGATCACAGGCGACAGTAAAGTAACTTCCATAAAGGTAGTCTTTAAACTGTCTTAGCGCAGTAACTATAGCAAGGAGCTCTTGTTTAACGGTAGGGTAATTCCGTTGACTCTTATTATAACTCTTGCTAAAAAATTGTATGTAGCGCGGTTTACCATTTATCGTTTGGTAAAGCACTCCACCTACCGCTCGATCTGAAGCGTCGGTTGCTACTTGGAATGGGACACCATCCACAGGGTACTGCATGATGGGTGCGTCCATTACTTTACTTTTGACTAGTTTAAAATGCATCATCACATTCTTTAGTCCAAAGCTTTCCCCAAAGGTCCTTTGTGCAGCCGTAGGTGACTGAAAGGCTTTAAGTAATGAGAAAAATGCGGTACCGAATCCGAGTCATGAGAAGTTAACAAACCCACACAGAGCCACCACATCTCTTCCAGTACATTGGTGTTGATAAATCCAACAGAAACTGTTTCTTGCAAGGATCAATTTCTACCCCTGCTGCAGATACTTTGTAGCCAAGTAAGTGTATAGTATCTTTAGCAAAATAACACTTGTCTTCGTTAATCTTAAGTTTAGCATGATTAAGTCGCTTTAAAGACTTCTTTAACGAGTTTAGCATGTTCATGTGCTGTCTTTGTAAAGAATAACTATATCATCTAAAGTAGACTGATACGTTATAAGGCGACATTGGTCCGCAAAATAGTTCCATCATAACTTGTTGGAAGAAATTGAAGGTAACATGTGTTGTGGTAAAAGTCCCCTTAAACCACTATCAGTGTGAAGTTAGAATTAATTTACAATTAATTCACACGAGGTGAATTATTTGTAGACCACGTAGACAATCAAATATAAGAATAAATACACCGCACTGAGCCTCAGGGAGACTCAGTAGGTTTTAGTATCGTATTTTGATGTGTTTACTACATTTTTTACGACTAGTTACTTTAGGTGTATTATTCGATTTTATCTCGAGGATAATAGTGGACGGAGAAGTTCATTTTATTGACGAATTACAGGAGTTGATCTCCCTCAGAACCGGGTAGCTGAAAGGAGCTTGTAAAGTACGACAGGAGCAAAGTCTTCCGAGCACAGGGAGTTGATCTCCCTCAGAACCGGATATAGCCGAAAGGAGCTTGCAAACTACGACAGGAGCAAAGTCTTCCGAGCACAGATAAGTGAAAAGAAATCCCCACCTTCCATTTTGCTCGGTTTGATACGTTTGCGTGATTTTCATATATATATATATATACATCATGCAGATTTTATTATTATTATAAATCTAGAGCAAATTGGAGTGATTAGTAATATATGCAGAAATTAACAGGTGCCCATTTTATTTAGCTGATGAGCATTTTATTTCTTCTTTTTTTTTTTTCTATATATATATATATATATATATATATATATATATTATCCGACCATCCGGTCGAATGCTACTAATTTTAATTAAAAAAAAATAATATATATATATATATATAATTATATATATATCCGTTTTGCTCAGTTTTGATACACTTGCGTGATTTATATATATATATATTTATATTTTATGCATATTTTTAAAATTATTTTTTTTAAATCTAGAGCAAATTGGAGTGATTAGTAATATATGCAATTTTTAGCATTTTTTATTTCTAAATTTTTATAGATTAATTAGTCATCCGACCATTTCCCAACAACCATTCATTCTTCTTTTGATTTTTAATCCATCTTCGGTCCGAAAATCCAGATACTTCAATTCTAATGCGACTTTTTCAGGCCGTCGTTGACAATCAAGGCCTCCCTCTGACTAATTAGCAGTCATAGGACGTTTGAACAATGTTTTGACTGGCCTAGTCAATCCACACAACACGAACATGATGCAGTATCGCAGTTTAGGGTATAGAAGAACGTAATTTGGCGTAGAGAGGTCGATATGGCAGATTTTTCATAGGTGTGGGCGAGTACAGCGACGACAAAGGGCAGATAGAGGTGATCAAGAAAAGCAGGTAGCAATGTAGAATCGACAGTGTCAGGCGACGTAGAATGGAAACGTGTGAATTAAGCGCGCGTGAGACAGGTAACAATGCAGAAGAGGAATTAGGCACAGTTTGGGAGAAACTGAGACAGAAAAAATGCGATTTCAACTCGTATTTTCAACAAATATCAACTACACAGGAGCAAGTTTTGGTAATCAATTGGCTAGAACGAAAAGACTGGCATGGTTGAAGATCGATTTTTTCGAAAAAATATCTCGAGTCGAATGTTCTGCCATCGTTGCATGCGCGAACTTCGATGATCACGAAAGCATAGGAAAAAAATATATCACGGGGGGTATCGAACCCACGACCAACACACAACTAGAAGACATATTTACCGATGTTACATTTTCGAATACATATATATATATATATATACATATATATATATTAAATTTTCATTCTAGAGAGAAAGGAAGTCAACGTAATTGAATCAGCCGTAGGTTCAACATAGCCTGGTACGGTTTGGCACATGATTGTTGGTGAAAACTAAGGAGAACGTTATCACCGACGTATAAGGCAGATCGTCAAGATGCAGCGGACTCTTACAACAAGGAACAGAGAAGAAATAGTACATGCAAAAGTAGGAATACAGGCACTTATCAGGCATCGTGCAAGTACACTCAAGTTGGTTTTGAATATGGGAATTTGTTTCTTGGCCTTTTCCAACTTCATAACTGATGTAACTACTCTTGGGCTTCAAGGTTATTCTTGGGAACCTTGACCTGAACTTCCTGGCTGCAGGCCTCGGATTTGATTGATGCTGGAGTAAGGTGGTCCTGGTTGGTTGGATTAAAAGGAGCATTCAGAACGCTAGAACACGACAGGCGGTTGATCATTGAACACGCTTCGAGTCTATCAGCAACTCTTAATTACTCCTATAGGCAGAGCAAAAGGAGAGCAAAACGAGTACTCATTAACAAAACCAACAAACAAAATGATTAGCAATCATTAAGGAACAAGGTGTATTCGAGAGCGCAACGAGTTTTCGGGGGACCCGCAAGCAGACCTTGTAGACATCAACATGATTCAATGATAATTAGCTATTTTGGTATCACGAGAGGAGAACGGCGGAAAGAAAGTGTGTAACATTAAATGGCTGAAGTCAACACAATATATAATAGCCGACACTCCTTCAATCTGGACCAGCTATTCATCAGCAACAATAAAGCCAGCATCGAAGTCTTAACATCCAGATAACTATGCGTCCAGCACCCCGGTAGCCCTCGACGCACTTCGTCGCGACGCGCAAAACTGGTAGAGATCTTTGTCAGATTTCGAAAGAGCAGACCCTACTCAAGGAGGCACAGCTTCTTCGCGCCAGACAGTAGCGGCATCGCGTCGAAGAGGATGAACAACTCCGCGATATGAACAGACAGACCAAGACGTGGGGCCAGGCAGCAAGCAGGCGACATCAGTTGGGGCAACGGTCCGCCACGGCGAGGAGAGCATCCAGAAGACAGTGAGGGTAATTCTGGTGATTAGGCATACTAGTTCAA
>LUCW03000043.1:15000-16679 GCA_001586965.3 Sphaeroforma sirkka | reverse complement strand
ACTAATTTTTCCTTCATTCTGTCTATCATCAGTATTGTATGGTTTGATTAACTGTTTCACCCCTGAAGAATATACGTTCATGTATAGTGTATGCTTCTGGTAGAGATATTTTACCGCTGTTGTGCATGATTATTGTGATTCGGTTTGCTCGATAGTAATAGTCTCTGTTGTTGTATTGATTTAATTTGCACATCCATGTTTGCTTTCAATACGTGTCGAGGTATGGCTGATCTTTATTTGCAGACACACGTCCTAACGGAAAAACCTTTGACTTGAGGCACTGATCTCTTGGATCGTGTTTCTGAATTCGGTATATTGCATCAATATGTCAGAGTATTCAATCAAACATAGAATGGACGTGTGCATGTAACATACACGTAATTTTCTTTTTTCGTTATACGAACTCCAATGGTACTTTGTTACAAGCACTCATTAAGCAACCCATTATTTTATTACACGTACAGGTACACAAGCGGAGGAACCAAGATCATTTGATGATATCATAGCGAGTCTAGGTGATACCTTTGGTGGAAGCACAGGTATGGATATACCGGCCATTGTCGATGAATTCCTCACTCCCGAGTTCATGGGTAATTTGACCGCTAATTTGATGGAGGATATGGAGCCAGATACGAGGCAAGGTATGAGATGTGATACGAATGCACACCCATTATATTATTATTATACATAAATACATACATATATATATATATATATATATATATATATATATATATATATATATATATATATATATGTATGTATGTATGTATGTATGTATGTTTGTATCTGTCTATCTATCTATGTATGTATGAATGAATGTATGTATATCTATATATGTATTTATAAATATATATATATATATAGATATATTTATATATGTATATATATAGATATATATGATATATATATATATATATATATATATATATATATATATATATATATATATATATATGTATGTATATGTATATATATATATATATATATATATATATATATACCCAAAAAAACAATTTGATTCACACTGTCCACAAAGCTGTACGCATACGAATTCACAGGGCAGTCTTTGTATATCTCAAACACATACCTATCCACTTGTCTGTTCACTTTCATATCAGTTATACCTAACACAACTGCAACTTCACGCAGAGCTCATTGGTGTCGTTGTGGATGTGGCTGGCCAGTTAGGATCACACATGAGCAATAAAACGATGGAGGCACTCGCTAGTGATGCGGGGGTGGTGTTAGCTGAGATGTTAAATAATGCCACGGACACCACCGGACAAACGGGTGCTGATTCCTTACAGTACTTGCAATATCCCATTAATGGGTTTGCCGATGGTATGTTATACACCTTTATTTTTTCCACGCTATATATACATTCATACATATACATATATATATGTAACTTTATTGTCTATATTGTTTATGTTGTGTATATTGTGTATATATTTGTTTTGGATGGTCTACAGATATATAGCAATCGTACAGCTATTTTCGCGTCCTTTATTTTATAATATGTTCATGAGGTAGGGGTTTTTGGGTGCCACATCTTTTCGACTATGTCGCAAACACTTCAGGATAAGCGAGACTGTAAGTTTGTTTATTGTAATCATGTGACTACACATATTGCTCGTATACTATCATACAGAGTTGCGAACGTTTGTGCTCATACG
>LUCW03000043.1:0-10000 GCA_001586965.3 Sphaeroforma sirkka | reverse complement strand
CTTATTATTATAACCTGCACTCGTATTATCATTTTGATATAACCTGCACTCATATTATCATTTTATTATAACCTGCACTCATAATATCATTTTATTATAACCTGCACTCATAATATCATTTTATTATAGCCTGCACTCATAATATCATTTTATTATTACCTGCACTCATATATCATTTTATTATAACCTGCACCCATACTATCATTTTGTTATATCCTGCACCCATACTATCATTATATTATAACCTCCACCCATACTATCATTGTGTTATAACCTCCACCCACGATATAGTTTGCATTTATCTGTAGATTCTGGGCGAGAGCGCAGGGGGCGTCAATCTCACCACCGCCGTTCCTACCATGCTACGCGCCAAATACTTTGTACCGGGTTTGGCCGATGGCATGGCTGCTACCAACAACACCTTCGATGAAATGGCTAGGTATTGATAGATGTGACTGTGGTGTAGTGTGTGTGTGTTTTGGTACCAATGGCCAGGTAGTGACAGATGTGACTGGTATGGTGTGTGTTGTTGTACCAATGGCCAGGTAGTGATAGATCTGACTGTGGTGTGGTGTGTGTGTTAGTGCTACATACAACACCAGTTGTGGCGTGTGCGTGTTTGCTTAGTGACGCTTCTTGGGACAATTTGAGTTCTATTTTCCAGGTTCGATCATGCTCATCCAGGCGCATTTAAGTTTGATTTGTAAAACCTTCCGTCTAAACCTCTCAACTCCCTAAACCCTAGACCCTAAACCCTGATCGTTTGGCATCCTAATACCTTTTGCAGGCTTGTGGTAGCGTTCCTTGATAATGCGACCGAATCTCAGGTGACT
The DNA here is from genome assembly GCA_001586965.3 of Sphaeroforma sirkka. Classification (NCBI taxonomy): domain Eukaryota; class Ichthyosporea; order Ichthyophonida; genus Sphaeroforma; species Sphaeroforma sirkka. The sequence goes on along the minus strand of LUCW03000043.1, from coordinate 9,167 downwards.
ACTGTGCTGGACGCCGCCATCAACGGTCTTCTGATGGACTTTGCCAATATTATTATCCCAGAAAGTATGTGTGCGATGCAAAACAATAGCAGACTGGTTCGCTTACTGCCGGGGATGCAAATGCGTACGAGCTCACTTGCATGTGTATATAGATGAGATATCATTGTGTGGATATTTGTCGCACGCTGTCTGCACTCTGCACAGACTAACGAAGACGCTCATACTGCGACTTATATATTTTCCTATATATCTAGGTGCAGCGTGTTGCATCTACTGAAATTATACTTTCAGTGGTTGTACACTCGTTAGAATCCTCGACGTAGCCTAGACCCTAAACCCTTAACCCTAGATCTCACTAAACTTGTTCAGATCAATCTAATCTCCATTTGATGTCCTAACCTCTAAAGTGCTCTGTGTTTGCTTCTATTGCTCAGTCGAGACAGACACGGCCACTTGGAATAAGACTAACGATGCCATGCAGTTCATGGCGTATTCCATGAGTGCCACGCAGAAGGGCCGTGGATGGAACTTGCTGAAGCCCACTCTCCTGGCTGCACGGACAAATGCAGATACGTATCTGGAGGAGAACAAATTGCCTCCTTACGACCAAGAATAGGAATTGAATGAGAAAATAAAATGATATGATTAAATTAGATTAAAGTCTGAAGCATCACATCTATATATATATTAGTACATTATAATATTATTATATTTTTATAATATATTGTATATATATATTATTATATTCTTATAGAATATTGTATATATATATATATATATATATATTATTATATATATATTACACTAACTAGAACATGTGGCGTAGATAGCTGCCACTGCCACAGTCTGTACTGAAGACCCGCACACCAGTTGTACGCCGAGATACGGGAATTGTTGCAGCTATGAGTTCATTGCCAGTGCCAAACTGATTTATGATGTGGCAGGCGGTGTAGAGGACTAGTTGCCTATTGTAATAGCGCAGTGAGACTATTATGAGTAGAAGGTATGGAGATCCGATCGCATAAGCAATTGAGCACATTAGCATAGGGTATGGTAGGAAGTGATGGAGATATAGGTAATCAATTTGGAATTCAACTGTTGCATTCATTCAAAACATATAACTGTCGTATTAAAGTCGTGGAAAGATACCAATGATAGGTTGAAAACGACGCATAGTGAAGCTTTGTTGTAGTCGGCGTGGAAGGTAAGGTGATCCGAACATCAAAGGGTACTAATAGGAAGTAATGGAAAGAGCCGATGAATTTTTTATTGATATCATACAACTGCCAAGTCGTAAATATTAATTATAAGGTTTTATAACTTGCAAGATGAGTAGGCTTGACTGAATTATAGGCTATAGTATACCCATAGCCGTCTGCGAGACCGCGATCACACTCACATGAACTCCTTCAATATCACATCCTCAGTTGACGAAGCAACTATTGTACGTCGTGGAAGGAACTAAATTAAAGGGTAGGTGATATTAGCGGTTGCATGCAGCCTTGTTCGAGGTCGCAATCACACCTACATATCATCATGTCTATACAATTATGATTTGTTGCCTGTGATCGGTATTTTCTCACTGTCGCCCACACATGTGTGCATGTATGAATCTTCAGGTTGCATGTAAACTCCTTCAGAATCCCATCCTCAGTTGACGAACCTGACGACGGCGAGCGTATCGACGTTTGTTGCTGTAGCAGTCGAGACTGTTGTCGTTACTTCCGTTCACGTCGCCAGCACAACAGAAGCTACTGGAGCACTTCTCTGTGGCTGGCCCACCCGGCACACTTACGACTGCTCTTACAGCACTTGGTGTGTGACTTGTATTTACCGCCGCATTTGTCGGTCTTAACGTCGCCACAATACATGTAGTTAAAGCGGTCGGAAGAGGTCTCCTCCTCGTCGGAATTTGAAGATATGGTGATCTCTCCTGAGCAGCAGTGTGTGGATTTGCATTTGCAGTTGCCCCACCCTGAGCAGTGGTCAGTGTGCTCGCAGCATTTCAAATCCTTCTTGTAGTGTCCACCACAGCTCTCGAACTTGATGTCGCCACAATACAAGCCCGTTGGGTTGTCTGTGTGTGCGGTGAGGTTGCCCATGTGTGTGGTGGGGCTGTCTGTGTATGTGGCCTCGTGATGGCGTTCTGCATATATGGTGGGAGTCACTGTCCACGAGGCTTCCACCTGTGCGGTTGATGTTTCAGTTCTTGTCGTCGTGTGTTCATTTGATGTAGTGGTCGTCTCCGTCAACGTAGTCTTAACCGGTTCTTCAGTTGTGCTTTGGTCCACGTGTGTTTGTGTTGCTTCAGATGCACGAGACGTACGCTGTGGTGTGGCCCCGGGAACTAAGTGCGGTTCCTGTAATGGTGTTGATATAATCTCTGGTGTACGGTGTGGTTTCGTCCCGGGGACCTTATCGGGCTCAAGTAGGGGTGTTACATCAGGTGCGTTAACAGTTGTCGGTCAATTAGCAATCGTTGGCGTACGCTGTGGTGTGGCCCCAGGAACCATGTGCGGCTCTTATAAATGTGTTGCAGCAATCGTTGGCATACGATCTGGCGTCGCCCCAGGGATCATTCCAGGCTCAAGTAGGGGTGTGCAAACTTCGATGGAAATTACTAGGTTTCAAACTATATTAAACTAAAATACAATTTAGTCAGTTAGGATTTAGCAGTGGTAGCTTGTGTAAGAATGATCGGGACTGCCTCTTGTTAAGAGCTTAAATATCCTCGATCACACAGGGCGTACCTCTAGCTGTTCTTTATTGAATAATTTTCACTAGAAGTACTAAGTGTTCATGACCACATGCCTAATTTGTAGATAGACATAATAACGTAAGTCACGTTAATACATTAGCTGATATAAATAAAGTTCCATCTGAAGAAAAGTTAAAAAAAGAAAAAGACTTATTGGATTTTGGAGATTGGCGGGAGGACCAAAATCTATAAGTAGTAGTTCGGAGATTAAAAAATTTAGTTCATAATATCCTACATCTACTAATGTCTCAAATAGGTCCAAGTAGATGAGTCATGCCAAATACTCAGGCTATTTGAGCCATCAAAGTGAATTTAGAACACTTTGGAAATATTGGAAAAAGAGCTTGTATTAAATTATTTAAAAGCAAATAAACCAATGTATTATCTCAATTGATCTTGATATTTTAGACTGACCGGAGGCCGTATTTCTACATAGCTTATCTTATGTTTCCAAGGTGTCTTCTTAATAAGTTTTTCAGTTATTTAGTAGTTACAGTAGTGTACTGCTTCTAGACTGTCTAACATCGATTTACTATCCAGCAAATACTATGGCTAAGGGTACTTCTAAAGGCAAGGGAGCCGCTAGCTCTAAGCCTGCTAAGCCTGCCGAGGTTCCTGAGGTCCCTGTGGGAACACCTAGCCTGTCTGGAGTTGAGCCTGCCGAGGAAACTGTTGGGGAAGCCAATTCTGAGGTTGGTACAGAGGATTCTTCTGAGGATGACTCGTCGGATCCTAAAGCCTTGGAAGAAGAGGTATCTACTACCGCGGAAAGGCTCGCCAGCGTCTGTGTATCACCTAGGAGTGAAGCTCAGGACCCCAGCTTGCCCCCTGACCACGTGCCGTCAAATATTGGGGATAAACGTCGAAAGGCTGGAAAATTCGTGGATACGAATGTCGGGGACATTATAAATCCACATCTAAAGGACACTCCAGCACAAATCCGGAGTGAAAAGGAAGTATTGGACCTGTCCGAAAATTTCGGTTTCGCCATCGATGGAGAAGCCATTCCATCCAGCTCAAATCTTGGGGCCGAAGTTGAGGACGCCATAACTCGACAACGAGTGGTTGGATCCTCTCAATCTCGACGCCAATTGAACCGCACTGAAGCGCTCTTGAAGGAGCTAGCGGCAGCAGCAGTTGTGGACCCCTCTATCATGTCCCACATGGCTGATATTCTTCCTATACCGAAGAAGAAGAAAAATTCCAGGCCGAGTTTCGAACCCGAGACCTACTGGTTTACCAGCCAGTACGTTTACCACTAAGCCAGTTACCACTGGCGAGAGAGATAATATTTCAAAATTTAATCTCTATAGCTCTGATGCTACCATTGACCATCCTCTTGACATACCTAACCCTGTCAGAGGATATGATCGTATGGAACTCGATGAGGCTTTCCATCCTCGTAATATCGACCCTCATTTGCCAACTAACCCTGGTAATCACGATTTTGGCAATCGCTACACCAGTACCTCGTTAGAGAGTTCTCGCTCTAATCCTGAGGATGAGGAAGTGAGAACCAGACATACTCGTCTCAAGCTATTACGCTCTGGTATGCAAGTCCTTGAGGACCGTCTATTGAATGACTCTGACCTTGACGATAGGAAAGCGGATAACATTCGCTATCTAATCGATAACAAGAGAAAGGAAATAGACACCATCTTGGCACTAGCAGCCCGTGCACTGAGCATGAGCCTCGTGAACGCTTAGAACCAAGCTTTATAAAGCAGCTAGGTAACGCGCAGGCTGAGGTCGATTTCTCTACTAATGAGAGTACAGTGGAGACACTGAAGGCCTTCGACCAACTTAAGGAGTCTGCCAGCCTTAAGGATAAGCAGATGATGAATGCCTTATTCATTTCTGTGAGTCAGGTGAATGGCGAACTATCTTGAAGGCCCATGAGCCTAACTGGAAAGCCCTACCCTGGCACCAGTTGCGTGATAATATACTTAACACCTTTTTTGAAGATGCACGTGACCGTGAACTTCTAGAGTCTCGCAAGTTCTTTGCGAACGATACCACTATTCGAGGTGCTCTAGCTCATATGACACATATGAATACTCGGATGGGTGGTCGTACCTATACTGGCGAATATTTATTAATTTGTCAGATGATGGAGACTCTGGGAGCTAACCTCTTTAAGAAAGTCAATGATGACATCATCGCCTATGGTGATTTGCGATCTATGCCTTGGTCTGTCTTTGAGAAGATAGTTCACAAGCATACCAATCCCTCTACTAGAGTACTTAGTACCACGAGCTACACCCAGCCCACTAAGCGTAACGCAGTAGAGACTAACACTGCGCGTAGTACTAAGAAAGCTCGCACTACTACTGGAGGGGGTACTGGCTCTACTTCTACCGAGCCGAAAGGTGAAAAGAAGGTGAGAGCGCCTTGCAAGAAGTGTGGTTACAACCTCACAAAACGTAGTGGCAAGTGGAATGGTAGACACGACCCTGTTAAGTGTGCACCAGGCAAGCCAGATTTTGGACACTATATGAAAGAGTGTGCTACTTGCAAGGGTACTAACGGTTGGCACAAAGAGGATTGCAAGGACTTACCGGACGTCCAAGTTAAGCACTGACAGGACCATATGTGTGCACTAGAGCAAGATTATGAGAAAATGTTCAATAAAATCCATACCAAAGGAGATGAACGTATCTTTCAAACAGTTTTCGTAAATGGAGAAAAAGTTATGGCACTATTTGATCCAGGGGCTGAAGTCTGCTATCTCACGCCGAGTAGCCTACGCTACAGATATGGCTGTCCATAACGAAACAACTGATTTAATCTTGGGAAATGGCAAAGTTATTACTTGCGAACAAGCCATTGACTATGCACACATAATGTTGTCAGATAGAAGAGAAGTGAAGACCCACCTAATCGTTACTGACATGTCTCAGAAATACGATTTAATTATAGGTATGACTGATCTTCTCAGTTTAGGTATAACACTCACTGGTCTACCTAATGGGCTAGACCCGAATAAAGATCAGTCAGATGATAATATGTTAAAGATACCTAAACCTCCGGAAGGTGAAGCAAAGGATATGATTCCGCACTTCACCGATATAATTATGGACTTAATTATACAAAACAGGAAGATTGCAATAACTGACTGGTGTATGTTTAAGTTCTCTAATGGGTACGTTAGACTTGACTTAACAAACGTCGACTTCTCTAAGTTAAAGTGTCCTTCACATAACTACGTGAGTTGGAGACACAAAGACGTTGTCAAAACCCAAATCGAAGATTGGTTAAAACAGGGTCTAATTCAAATCAATTATGATGCAACCCCAGTTAACCTAGCTCTCTTAGCGGTCGATCAATATAAATCTGATGGAACGTTTAGTAAAACAAGAGTAGTACTAGACCTGTCGCCAATCAACAAACTAATTCCGCAACATAGTTTTCCCTTACCTAAGATAAGCGAGATACTACGCAAAATGGAGGGTGCGACTATCTTTTCCAAGATAGACTTAAAAGCTGCATTCCATCAACTACAGATATATGAGCCTCATAGGAAATACTTTTCCTTTACTTGGCAAGGTAAGAAGTACCAGTTTAAAGGTGCACCTGAAGGCTTACACATGTTACCTTCTTTCTTCCAACAAGTTATGATGGAACTATTTGCGGACCTGTCGTATAACGTATCAGTCTATTTAGATGATATAGTTATCTTTACAAAGACAGCACATGAACATGCTAAACTCGTTAAAGAAGTCTTAAAGCGACTTAATCATGCTAAACTTAAGATTAACAAGATTTGAACCCTGACTCACAGTTGGTGAGCCGCTGGCATGACATTATTGCCAAGTTCGCTTTTAATATAACACACATACCAGGAATACATAACCATCTTCCTGACATGCTCTCTCGACTTGTGCCCGACTACCAGAAAACAGTCAAGGAGTTATTAGCAACCGATTGGATGCTAAATAAGAAATGGTTTAACCTCGCTCAATCACGATGGGGTCCATTTACTGTTGATATGTTCGCCGCAGAACATAACAAACAGGTTTCTGAATATAGGTCGTTGACTCATCCTAAAGGTGATGCATTTCAGCTTGACTTATCAAAGCATAATGCGTGGGCTAACCCACCTTGTCAACTTATCACACAGTTGTTAAATTATGTTAATATTACTAAATCTACCATTACGCTGTGTTGTCCCTTACGTAACTCCGACCCATGGATACGTGATTTAATTAATATGATTCAAGACGAACCTATTTATGTCGACCGTGAAACCGACACGTTCTTGTATCAGGGATCCTATTCCATTAAGAAGACACCTTGGAAACACACCATTGTTTGTCGCATCGGTCCTGCAGGTACCACTAAGTGGAAACCCTCAACCGAATTCTTAGCTAAACTAGAGGATTCTAAAGAGTTTGAACAAAAGCTCAAGACTCGTACAACACATGCACCCAACAAGATTGCAGTCGAGGTATTGCCGATTGAAACGGCATAAGATCGTAAAAACATGGAACTAGCTAAGGCCATGGATCAAAGACTCAAAACTCTAAGAGAACCTGAAGCTCGCACTCAACTACTTAAAGCGCTGCTTAAAGAACAGCCAGGAGTTTCGAAACAACTGAAGAAGATACTTCAACAATCTAATGTTGTCAATATGTATCTCAGGAGTCTACCCCTCCTGATACTGAGGTTGCCCTTTCCAACAGGACTATGGTTCATCCAGCCAGCGTTACGCAGAATCTGACTGACTTAGAGGAACTCGAAAGTAGAGTTAAAATTATACATAATTTTACGCATCGAGCATATGAGCATACTTATTAAATGGCTATTCGTGCAGGGCTTGATCACCCGGCGCTGAAAGAAACCATACGTGAAGTATACCGACGCTGTACTGATTGTGAAAAGAACCAGATCAAGCGATACGGTTGGGCACCCCTAAAAAGTGTGACAGAAGACCAACCGATGCGCCGAGTCATAGTCGATTTGGTTAAACTCCCGCGATCCAAGCATACTGGCGATGTATATATCTGTCATTTCTTATGTGTGGCTTCGGGCTATAACTTGCTTTATGCAATACCGAACAAATGTCCACAAACAGTGGCAGAATTATGCTATCACGTCTTTAATGACTTCGGTTTCCCCCGAGTACTATGTTCTGATAACGGTAGTGAGTTTTGTACCGACGTAATGGAGGCACTTATACTCGTATCAGGCATGACCCATAGGCGTGGTGTTCCTTACAAACCTCAAACGCAGGGTGCAAATGAGACACGTCATAGAGAACTTAAGAAACTCTTGCGTACCGCACTAGACGACGTTGAGGATATGTGGCTTTATCATTTGAAATGGGTTCAGACTCAAATGAATAACTGCATGAATCCTCAAACTGGAACACTCCCGTTACACTATTTCATTGGCCGCTATAGTGAATTACAAGCAACGTTTGATAAAACTGCGCCCGAGAAACACGCTACCCCGTGGCTACAAAAGATTGAGCATAGAACGTTCTTTACCCCTGTTTACTCGAGCACAATAATCGTGTCCTACTTAAAGCGTATGACCGATGGAATAACACTAAGAACATTGTTCAGTTCAAAGTCGGCGACTACGTTAACATTATAAATCAAAACGCCAACGTTACCGAACTCTCTTCTAAGACGATAGGACCTTTTGTTATTTCCTACCATGATGAGAAGAGTGATACTTACGAAGTGAATAACATTGATGGTACTAGCGCAACCAATCTAGGCACTCACCGTATCCCTACCTCCGAACTCTCATTCGCTCGCTCATTTGATTCTGATGTACCAGTTATGGAGTCACAAGTCAAAGATATAATTGACAAAACATCCGAAAACGGTTACACTTACTACAAGACCTGTTTCATGGATGGGACAGTAGCTTGGCTAACCTCCGATGCATTTCGTGAATCTCGTGACTTTCTTCTGTATCTTTAATAAGAAATGGAATAAGCGTTTACATAAGAACACACGAGATAAACGAAAAGGGTTTCCTCAGGTGACTACAAACCCTGACGGATCTGAAATTCCCTATTTGCCACCTACTTCCTACGTGACTAAACTTTCTGATCAGCTTACCAACAGTGCAGAAAATTGCTCAAACTTACCTACTAATGAAGAACAGCCTTTGGCTATTACCTTACCAAATAATAAACGTAAGGCGCCTACATCGGAAGTAGTTACTGGACCAAATACTAAACGACATAGAGTACAACATGAGACTTGAACTCGTACATATAGGCACACACTTACTGGATAAGTCATGACCGAAACCGTTTTTTACTTTGGTTTTCGCTTTACCAACAAGATCGTATCTTAACGTACGTTCGTAGTTCTAAAAGCTACTGGGGGGCTATGTAGAAATACGGCCTCCGGTCAGTCTAAAATATCAAGATCAATCTAATATACATATT